>JABUQX010029716.1:20000-50000 GCA_015478945.1 Trachelipus rathkii
GTAGAGTGATGATAACAACCAAGATTTCATTCAATAAATAAGCAATAATAATTTTCAAGCATAATGGCATATTCATCCGGCCCAGTCAACATAATTAAATAATTTAAGAACTGAATTGTCTTCCAATTAATAAACGATGGGAAATGCTGCCACAGCTAAGAAAGGCCCAAGCGGCTTCTAGGGAATTATTTATTCTTCTTTATTAATTATTATGGATTTAGGACTGGGACATTCTAGAGGGGCCAATACGACCTTTATTATTATTATCTTAATTATAATTTATTGTGGGTTGACTGCGCACAGTGTAGTAGGCCCATGTGCTTTCTTAATTATAAATACTATCCATTTATGTATACATTAATTATTAAATAATTAAATATACATTAATTAAATAATAAATTAAGAATTGAGAATAATAATTACCACATGGGCCTAACTAGACTGTCTCAGTCAACCATAATATTATTATAATTAATAATTAAAAAAATTAATAATTAAGAAACCGCATTGAACGCCTCTAGAATGTCCCAGTCAATCAAAATAAAATAGAAATATTTAAGAAGAAGCCGCATGGTCCTTTTTAGCTGTCCCAGTCAACAATAAAAATAATAATTAAGGAAGCCGCAATTTGGCCCTCTAGAAACATCAGTTCCACATCATAATAATATAAAATAAAAATAAGATAATACATTAAGAGAGCCGCATGGGCTAATCTAGACTGTCCCAGTCAACAATAATAATTAATAAATTAAAAATACTAATTAAAAGCCGTCATTAGACACCCCTCGTGAGAATGTCCCAAAGTCAACTAATAATAAAATTAAGAATCATTATTGGATAAGCGGTATGAGTACTTCCATTTTCTTTAACCATTAAAATTAATTAATTAAGAAGCGGCATTGTCCCGTCTAGAATGTCCAAGTCAACCATAATACATAATAAAAAAGAATCCATATTTAAGAAGCCGCTGGCCTAGTCTAGACACTTTCACGCCTCTTCTTTCCTTCAAAAGACAACAAATACTACCCTCCTCGCTTGCTTTACATTGCACCCTCTTCAACATATCTTATGTCCTTTTAATAGGGTGCATACAAAATTGTAGCACATTATTCAAATATGCACTAACATATCTATTATACGACATTTTACAAAAAACAATATATATAATTAGTCTGCATCTGGCATTAATTTTTCAATTTTTAACCCTAGGCCCTAGCTCTGGGTTCAAATCTTACAATGGAAACAATGAAACAGCAGCACACTAAAGAATGTTACAGACTTACGGGTTACAAATGCCAATAGTTTTGTTGCAAATTTGAAAAAAAATATTATTAAAAACTTCAACATATATATATAGTATTTATTTTAATTTTTTGTTTCTATTGAAGTTAATTACTTAAAATACAAAAAATAAAAAAAAAAAAAAAAATATAAAAAAATGACAAAGATCATAAAATTCAAAAAAATCTCTCATTTGCTTTATAAAAAAACAAATCGAGTAAAAACTCAATTGATTTTTTAATTTGATTTTTTTCGTGCCATCCCTGGTATTAAGTAAATTTAAGTTTGTTGATCTACCATTGACTACCAATCATCACTTTTTGTATCTTTTGGCAATCTATGGCACATTACAAGTTTTTCTTCCCTTTCATTCCCTAACGGGCCTAACCTATTTTTAAGCTTCGTTTGGATCGTCCCAAAATTTGAAAATATTCGTTCAATCGAAGCTGAGCTGGCTGGAAGAGATACCATTATCATTAATTGGCAAAATTCGTTTGTAATTAATGTTACTTTTTGAATTTTTTTTTTGCTAATTATGCGCCACCATTTGGCATGTTAGATTGTTTGTCATATTTTCATTTAACATATATTGGGAATCACTTTCTCCCTCATCCTTAATGGATAACTATAGTAATGGGACAATATAAGATGGATTTACATTTCCAATCCATTTAGATATTCTTTCATTTTGTTCTTGTGTAATTTCAACTCCTTTATATTTTGGTTGGGCTTGATAAGCAACAAGATGAAAGGCGTTATATATTGGTGAAATCTTTTTATTTTTATTTGTAAGTAAGGTTGTAACTCTGAAGCATTTATTAAATCCATTCATACATGAACATCTCCCAAAGTGCAGTCATCCCTCTGCATAGTATTTAGAGCAATGGAAACTCTTTTCAGTTGTTTTTGTTTATATATATATATATTAATATATTAATATAATATAAATTATATATATATATATATCTAATAATTATATATATATATATATATATATATATATTATTATTATATATATTACTTTAATTTAGTTTTACGCAAATACCAGTAAAAGCTGAAATAATATGTATATATATATATTATAATATATATATATTATATATTATATATATATATATATTACTATATATATATATTTGTATAATATATATATTATTATATATATATTTTATATATATATTATATCATATATATATATATATAAAATGATGAACATACATATTATAAATTCTAAATTTTTATAAAATTTCCATTTTGCCCACCGTTTTGCCCAAAAGCCTGGGTTTTTAATAAACTCGGGTGTGGCCGGCAAATTAAAAACAAAAAACTTTTTGCAACCCTATGTACTAAACATTACTATTATATATCATATATATATATATATAATATTATATATAATATAATCAACTTATATATATATTATATTATTAATAATATATATATATATTATATATATATATATAACTTATATATATATATATAACTTAAAAAAGCACACAAATGAATGAATATGTACTAATACGCTTACTTCTCCAAATAACGTATCTATATTTCTTCAATTACATAATTTTCCATGAACTCATTGGTTTCTTATCTTCTGAAGAATACGTCATTTTTTTTTTATCTTTCAAGCACTTTTCTTCTTTGATGTGTCTTCTTTATCTCTGTGCTTACAATCATTTCTTCATCGGAAGAAATCATCATTTTTTTCTTTGAAGAACTTTTCTTTGTTGATGTGTTGTTCTTTATCTTTCTGGAACCTTCTGGGGTTTTGTTAATGCAGTTTTTGCAGATGATTTCTTCTTTAATTCCGCATTTTTTTTAATCCATTAATAAATTCTGCTCTCCCTCTTCATTGTAAAAATTTCGTTCTCCAACGACGATCCTTTTGTAATTTCTGGTCTCTTTTGTACATTTTCGCAAACTTTCTTGACCCGTGTCTTCCACATCATCGAACACAAGCTTCATGGGTTTTAATCCAGGTTTCCTTGTTGAAGATTTTTTCTTTAAACCAGCATTGTTTTTTTTTTATCTTCGTCTTCCCTCATGTCCCTTAACGGACCTGAACAACATTTTGTATCTATTATTTGTCGCGCAATTTCCTTGTTTCCTAATTTTATTGAGAGCACAATGCTAAATGGTTTTCTATTTTGCCCTCCTTGGCAACTCTTATAACAACAAAGTTTGAGGATAATTATAAAACTATCCCCTTATCTTAGGGCCTAAAAGTGTTGAGATTACATAGCGGCCATCTTCTTCAAAATATTGGGCAAAATTTCTGGAAGTTCCATGAAATTTTATAATGTGATAAAAGGTTTCTTCTTCGGGGTCTTTACACTTATTTTGTTCTTTTAGTTCATTGTAGATTGCGTGAACTTACATATCAGCCCCATTAGGAAATGTTTCTAAAGTTAATAATGCTGCAAAAGGTTGATATTTCCGACAATATACCTTTTTCACAACATTGCTATAAAATACTGCAGGTTTTAAATTTATTCTTGTTTTCTAACAAGGTACATTTATCTATATTCAACAAGGAAACTGAATTTTGGGCCACATTTAATTGCCCCTGTTTCCCTTTACTTTACATAGATAAAAATTTTGATGAAAACACCATTATTGTAGATATATATATATATATACATATGGGAATGATGGTGTAACCAGGATGGAAAATTCAAAATTTTTTTTTTTTTTTTTTAGATTTCTGAGCAAATGCAGAATAAATTTTAAAAATCACTTTAAAATATAATATATATATATATACTTATATATAATATATATATATAGTATATATATATATATATTATATATATATCTATATATATATATCTATATTAATATATATATAGTATTATATTATAATATATATAGGCCCTGTTTATGTGTTTTACGACTCCGTCAGTTTTGATTTTTTTTTTGTTTTTTTTTAACATATTGCTAGTATATGATACTAATAAGTAATAATGAATTTAAGTGGTGACGTACATGATTCAAAAGTTCGAAATATTTTAAAATTTTTTTAAAAAAATCACATTTATATAACAAAAATTTTACAAAGCTTCAATGGATTTGAAAAGTACGACATTTACAGAAAAACCAAATACATATTTGGAATCAGCATGTAAAGCTTATTACACAAAATGTAAAATAAAAAATAATAAAAAATAAATAAATAAATAAATTCAAGTATGAAATATCTCGAAAAGTATTATACTTACAGAAAAACCAATTACATATTTGGAATCAGCATATAAAGCTTATTACAAAAATGTAAAACGAAAAATAATAAAAAATATTAGGGGGCTCGAGCCGACGGGGGACAGAGGGGGGGGGACGTTTTCCATATCCCGTAGGGGAAGGGCGGAGGAACCCCCGCGACAACCCAAATACCCCGGAGGGGGGGAAATAGTCCTACCCGTTCGTTCCCCCGGAAGCCGAAGACCCGACTCCTTCATCTTTGCGGTTTACCCTTGGTATTCTTTTAGTTAAAAAAGAAAAAAAGAAAAACTGAGGAAGTCGTAAAACGTAACAGGTCCTATATATTTTTGAATCATGTCCGTCACCACTTAAATTGATTGTTAGGATCATATACTCGAAATATGTGAAAAAAAAAATATCAAAACTGACGGAGTCGTAAAACAACAGGTCCTATATATATATATATATATAATATATATATATATATATTATATAGTTATTATAGTATATATATATATATATATATAATATATTATATATATATATATATATATATATATATATATATATATATATATATATATAAACTATCTTATATAATATATATATATACTATATTATTATATATATATATACTATAATATCTTATATATTATATATATATTATATATATATATATATATATATATATATATTATATTGGGCCAACATTTCATTCCGCAAACTGTTTCCCTTTACTTTACATACATATATACCGAAAAAAAAGGCAAAATATTGTAATAATTATTATATATATATATATATATATATATATTATATTCATATATATATATAATATTATATAATACTATATTATATATATATATTATAATATATATATATATATATATATATTATATATATAGGACGATGGTGTACTCCCAGGTATGGAATAATCATTTTTTTTAGATTCTGGGCTTTCTTGCTTATGAGAATAAATTTTGAAAATCACACTTAAAAATATATATATATATATATATATATATATATATTATATATATATTATATTATAGTTGATATATATATATATATATGATTATATATATATATATAATATATATGGGCGTAGACAGAATTTCATTTAGGGGGTAACGTCACGCGATATATATATATTATATATATATTATATAATATATACATATGTATATATATATATATATATAGCTATATTATTATGATAATATATATAATACATCTATCTATAAAAAAGATAAATAAATAGTATAATACCACTATGATGTAGTAGGAATTGAGACTCTGTGAAATTTTTTTACATCACTTCTCAAAACATTAAACTTTTAGAAAGTAAGTCTTAGTGAAACAATGCGATCTTTTGAAGTAGGATCCGGTAAAACTTTATTATCGATTGATGCATCTTTTTTAGTTTTTCTTTGAAAAATACTACTTCTTCTATCTATCGATTGATGCATCTTTTTTAGTTTTTTCTACTAATAAGCCCTTAAAAACGTCGTTTGGCAAAACATATAAGGCTCATTTTTTATTTCGCAAGATTTTAGGCCCCGCCCGTGCCCCCTGTATACGCCCATATATATGATAGATGTTATATGCAACATATTATGTATATTATAATATATTATATATATTATATATATAATATATCTATAATATAAATATATATATATCTATATATATTTTTTTCGTTTAAAACAATAAAAAATGCTTATGTCAAATTTAAACGAATTTTTATTTATTTTTTTAAATATTTTCATAACAATTTAAATTATATATTAAATACGTTCAAAACCAAATACGCTAAAATTAATATATTACAATTGTAATTTGTAATAGCAATTTTACCTATAATAATAATAATAATAACTAATAATAATAATAATAATAATATTAATAATAATAATAATAATAATAATAATAATAATAATATAAACAAATATATTAACAGTAATAATAATAATAATAAATAATAATAATAAA
Source organism: Trachelipus rathkii (assembly GCA_015478945.1). Lineage (NCBI taxonomy): Eukaryota > Metazoa > Arthropoda > Malacostraca > Isopoda > Trachelipodidae > Trachelipus > Trachelipus rathkii. Next base: position 26,475 of record JABUQX010029716.1, read on the forward strand.
TAATAAATAATAATAATATACATAATAATTTTTTAATAATTAAAGTACGATTAATTTTATTATTATTAACTGCCTGCAGAAGGAAAATATTATTATTCATTGTTTTCAACAATAATAATAATAATAAAAATATTGGTTAATTTCATTATTATTATTATTATTAGTTGTAGGTTTAGTACTATAAAATTTTCTAGCGCTATTGAAAGAAATGCATTTTAATTTTTTTCAAATTTTTTTTATTCTCCAAAAAAAAAAATCCTTAACTTTTGATGATAATAATAATAATAATTCACTACTACTGAAATAAAGGGCAAAAAACTAAAACTACAAGGATTAAAGATAACTAGTTATCTTGAAGAATCTGTGAGGTTAGGTAATTTGTCATGATTCTAATTTCTAAAAAAAAAAAATCAATTTTAGTTTTTTTTACCTTCAACATATGATTAACATCCTTTTCTCTGTTCATTTTGATCTAAATTAATAGTAAGGCATGTGGGACTGGTTGACGGAGGGGGATTTAGACCGAGGTTGGGAAGTTGCATTTTCTCTCGGAAAGATTCCACAAACGAGCCCGGATCCCCACGAATTCCATGATATAGCGAAGCTGCTCAATGGCGACTTCGATGCTGTTGCTAAAATGGGAGAACAATAAAAAAATAATAATAATAATAATAATAAAAAATTGTTTTGATCTGCAAATAGTAAGATAATTTATTAAACTTACTCTAAATAACTAAGCTTTTCAGCTGTCCATATTTCTCTCGCTTCTTCATTTTCTGAATCGTCTTGAGCACTTACAAATTCCAAGCGGACCATACCGACCAGATCGCTCCATCTTCAATAAAAAACTAATTCTACTTTCATTAATTACTGATAAACAGCTACTGGAGACTTGTAAGTCATTAGTGTAAGTATACTTCGGAGACGCTTAATATTCTTTTTTATGGTAATGACCACGCTCACAATTTGATCCACTCATGGACACGCTTCGCTTTCGCATGGTAAATTTTCATAATTTTTTGTACACAAAAAATATCTCTCGTACCGTAACATATATATATATATATATATATATATTAAATATATTATATAATATATATTATATATATAATATATATAATATATATATATATATATATATATATATATATATTATATATATATATATATATATATATATATATATATATATATATATATATATATATATATATATTATATATATATATATATTATATATATATATATATATATTATATATATAAAATGAACTGGCTTAAAATCTTCTGGATCAATATTTTGGCTAAGACAATGTAATAAATACTATGTACAACATATATACTGTAAACTATAAACTAAATCCCCTAGCGGCCTAACAACAAAGTTTTATTTTTTAGTTGTCACCACCACTCTCCACGGGCAGAGCCTAATTCAAGGAGGGAGTTGAATTCAGACCCCATCTCCTTAGGTAATCAAGTTTACTCTTCTCAGATAATACACTACCTTCTCGAGAAGCTAAGTTAAAGCTTTTAATGACACGAACTACAGTGCCTTTTTTTTCAGAATTAATGACTATCCCAAAAGATGTTAAAAATGAGACCAGTTGAAATAAGCATCAAAGGAAGATTTAATAGGTACACGAGAAACAAAACTCCCACAATTGCATACTTTTGGAATTTTCTTTATTAAAGGTCTTGAAGCTGGTCCTAAGTTTTGTCTCAGGAAGTCTGGATGGCACATATGGGCTATAAGTGCTAATCTTCCTAATGTCACATCTTTGGGTCCAGGTTTTTCTCTATGTGTGACTCCTGACCTATTTAATGCTTCTATTAATCTTTGTGCTCTTTCTTGGTTTTTGAGATTTTTAGTAATCTTGGCATATGAATACCCCCTCATGAAAGGAGCTCCATTAACTTCTAATAAATCATCCTTCATTATTTTCCTACTTTTATATGACTTAGCATTATCCTTAAACATGCCTACTAAGTCCAATCCTGCATATTAAAAATCTTCAATATTAGGTGTAAGTTTAACACCATCTTTTGACCATAAAGAGTTGATGAGTCCCTCTAAAGTCCAAGGTACTGTATCGGGATTTGGAGGATTGTTTCTTTCTCCAGATCCTCCGCTACCTTCTCCTTGACCACCACCCCCTGCTGTGCTCCTGCTGGTCCCCCTCTGGCTCTTGGTGATCTTTGTCCTTGGCTGCCATCACCTTGTCCTCCAACTGTTCCTCTCCCAGTTCCAGAAGTAGTTCAGTTCGGTTCCGTTGCAGAAGTTACAAGGGTAATTAAAATATTTTTTTTTTTTTTTTTTTAAAGTTTTTATGTAAATAAAGTCCCTTTAGACTCTAAGCAGCTTTTTTATGAACAAAATATAACATCCCTTGCTGCAAGAGACCGCATGAGATCACCAAATCGAAATGTGATCTAATTTACCATTTAATTGGGTAAATTTATTATTTTACTTATTTACAACATTAATTGCATAATTCTTATGAAAAATGAGCTAAAGTAATCCAAGTTTAAAAAAAAAAATAGGTAGCCTATCACGAATGAGTTTGCAAGGCATCATGAATTTTCTAGGCCCTAGTATTCAGCATATAAGTTATTTCGCTTTTTTTTTTAACAAATCATTTCTTACACCATAATTGAGCTATTTGAGAAGAAAATTAAGAATTTTCTTTAGCTTTTATTAAGATAAAAATCGGCTATAAGTCACAACTTTACTTTAGTTCGATTCCAAACCGAATGACACTAAAGCAATAACAATAATTACAAACTAAATAGTCACATTGTGAAGCTACATTTATATTACAATCTTCAGCCCTCACACCTTTAACCCTGCTCAGGTAGCCGAGGGTAAAAATTACCAACGCCTAGAGCAATTTTTTTTCCTTCTAAAATCATTACGTCATGAGATATAGGGGTGAAATTGGAGAATTGGGGGAGTTAGGGGGTAATAGATATTGCTGTCACATAAAATCCACCTTAACTGCACAGGGGGGCGGGGGGGGCGTGCGGGAGGGGGGGGGGGGGGGGAGGTGGTGGGCTCCGTGGGGGAAGTTTGTGGTAGAATTTGCCAACGTCTTCCGTTTTTTTCTCTGTGGTATATATTACCATCGGATACCCTTATGTCTGTTTAGTGTAGTGGTATATGTTTTATAGTGGTTTATATTTTATAGTGTTATGTATTTTATAATTTATAGTGTTGGCCGACGCACCGGGTGCGTGGTGCGCTTATTTTGATGCGGTATGGTGCGGTTGCCGTGCAGTACAATACAATTTCAAGTGACCCTGGTGGGCCGGTGCGATTTTAAATTATAGAGGTGATGTGCGGTGCGGTGCGAAAACGCAATGCGCTGAAACAGGTGCGGTGCGGTGCGTGACAAAAAATAATTTTTTTAGGTGCGGTGCGGCGTGACAAAAATACAAATATAATTTTTGAGGTGCGGTGCGTGGTGAACTAACTCTAGTGCTTTGCATACTCTAATGCGGTGCGGTACCCAAAATTCCGGTTCTCTGTAGAGAGTGATGGATTTGTTAGTAAAATAGAGGAATGTTTTGGGAAATATGAATAACTGAAACAAATGGAAAAAAGAGAGTTAGTTCTTACTCCAGGAAAATTAGAAATATGGTTGAGATTGATGACGATGAGATTGTGCAAGTACCTCGTCCCCACTTCATAGGTTGTTTGATCCTGCAACCCCTTCAATTGAAAATGTGTCGACTGCTTTATCAGAACCCTAAATCTGAAAATTTGAAAACTGATCTATCTGTAACTCCACCTTGTGTCTCCTCTTCAATTTCCAAGTTTGTCAACTATGACATTAGCAACACAACCTTGTCTATCTACTTCATCAACACTTCAGTGTTCTACCTCTACAAGTGCACATATACTCACCATCCCATCAACTCAAAGTATTCAGTTACACAGGATAGGAATAAGTTTATAGATTATTATCCTGGTTATCATCTATTTTGAAAATACTTTGAATCACTAATCATTATATTTACTTGGTTGTAATGCATTTGAGATCAATTATATATAATATATTCAATGTTTTTTAATATATTACCCGAAAATATTGGTTTAGTTTTATATATTCTTAAGTAATTTTCATTTACAATTTTAAATTTTATTATGAAAATAGATGAACACTGAACACCGCACCTTTCCACAATTTTGTTAATATCTTCATTCAGTAGTTAGATAGTATGAGGCAAGGGTGATTACCTATAATGATATGGATATGTTAGGGCAGGCAAAGACAGTTCAGATTTATAAGCTTAAGTAGATTAGGTCAAAAAATATAATTTTCTTTTTTGTTGTATTTATTAAAAAGTAACATTGTGTTTTTATAAAAAGATTTTTAAAAAAATTTGTTTGCTTGAAAAAGTTTGTCTCACGTCTCCCTTTGAAGATGTATGCCATCAATATAAATCAACAATAACCTCTTTTACTCAAAATAAAGGTTTAAAATAAGGTTTAATAAATAAGTTAAAGATAAGCCGTGGAAAAATTTGACGCAACGTCTACCAACTATGTGATTTTTAAAGGTCCTACCTGAGCAAGGGTTTAATTACAGGTTACCTTCCATAATTTGTTTCTTCTGCCGGTGCTAGATCCCTAAGAGATACAGTGTCTTCTCTACCATTTGGAAAACGAACGTGAGCATAACTAGAGTTCAATTCCAATAGTTCCACCTCCTGTACCAGAGGTTCATCCTTACGCCGATTAAACCTTTTTAAAAGTAGTGATTGACCAGAAGCTGCTTTTCTTGGAAAGTTAAATAAACGTTCGTGCTTGGAAAGTTAAATAAATGTTCGTGCGGAGTACTGTTTGTCGAGGTACACAATAGTGAACGCAATAAATGAAGAGCATCATCCAGTACTTCCTCCCAAGCACTAATTTGAAGCCCTTTTGATTCCAAAGCCAGTGGAACAGTTTTCCAGATTATTAACCTTCACATTGACCATTTCCCATAGCATGATTTGGAGTAGTCCTACTAGTATTCACTCCTTTTGAATACAAAAAATCCTTTACTTTTGAAGACATGAATGAACTACCCCTGTCCGAATGAACATATCCAGGAAGTCCAAAAACAGAGGATAGCTTAATTAAGCAATTAATAACTGTAGAAGCAGACATATGTGAACAAGGAAACGCAAAGGGAAAATAAGAAAATTAGTCCCGATCAACAAATATCTATTTTTTGATTCCGAAGGGAGCGGTCCTTTGAAATCCATACAAATCCCATCAAACAGATGTAAGGCTCTTATAAGCTCTTGATGATCTGAAATATAAAATTTCGGTTTTAATTTGCGACACTTCTACATTTGGCAAGAATCCTCTTAACATCTTCCACTGAGTAAGGCAAATTTCTCGAACGAACAAAGTGCATCAGACGATTTACTCCTGGATGACAACCGATTATGTAATTCCATTAAATAATCGTCGTTTACTGCAGAGTTAAATTCTAGATAAGGCGTCGGCAGCAGCATTTAATGACCCAGCACGATGAACTATCGAATTTATAAGGCATCAATTCTAACCTCCACCTAGCAGTTTTCTCATTTTTAATTTTACCCTTTTTACTATTATCAAACAAACGAAACCGATTTTTGATCAGTTATAAGAAAGAGTAAACGCTTTCCCCAAATAAATAATGACGCCAAGTACGAATAGCCTCTATTATAGCATATGCCTAATTTTCAACCGCACAATGCTTCCTTTCAGATGAATTTATTCTCGAAAAGAAGGCAACAGGTCTGCCATTTTGACTTAATGTTGCCTCAATAGCTGATTTCGAGGCGTCAGTTTCTACACTAAACGGCTCATTTTCGTCTATACTCCCTTTAACAGCGTTGCATATAGCATCTTTCAGATCTTTAATAGCTTCTTGGGCCGATGAATTCAACGGAATATCAGTTTCTATTAAAGGCCTTATTCGTTGAGAAAATCGAGGCACCAATCGAGAATAGTACTCAAACAAACCTATTAATCTGGATAACGATTTTTTTGCTACATAGGATTGGCCTTAAGAGGATTCAATCTTGAAGAGTTTGGTCTAAATTCCCCTCCTCGAACTTCATACCCCAAAACACAGTTTCTTTCGCAAAAATACATTAATCCTCATTAAGGGTCATATTATTCTGATAAGCCACCTTCAAGAACTTGGACAAATTCAGGTCATGTTCCTCCTTATTCTTACCACAAACTAACATCATCTAAAGCGAAGCAATGTTTAAGACCGTTTTGATTAATAATTGAGTTCATAACTCATTGGAAATATGATACCCCATTTGTAAGACCAAAATTCAATCCTTTAAACTGAAATAACTCGCCATTCGTTTCAAATGCAGTATAAACTTTGTCATTAGAGTGAAGAGGAACACAATGGTAAGCACATCTTAAGTCCAAAGTACTAAAATACTTATACCAAGAAATTTTGTTAACCAAATCCTCTAGATTCGGTAATGGATAAGCATTCAAATAGGTAAACCTATTTATAGTTTCTGTGTAGTCCACTAGTCTCTTGTTAGTTTTATTTTCAACAACATGCACTCAAGCCCTCCAAAGGGATTTACTACTCTCAATTATATCTTTTCTCAACCTATCTACTTCCGATTTAATAAAATCCAAATCAGAAGTTTTAAACTTACGTGATTTTGTCGATATAGGTTTACACTCAGGTGACAAGTTTGAAAATACTCGAGGCGGGTCTATTCTTACTGCTGCTAAAGAACTAACTTCAGGTTTCCTGTACCCCACAGTTAACTCTTTGTACGATCCACCAAATTTCATTTTAACCGAACCATGTAAATTAAGAAAAGGAATACCTAAGATAACGTCGGCACATCAATTAGGAAGAACCAGAAATTTTATATTATATAGTTTTCCATTAGCTTTCAGGTTTAACATCCGATAGTTTTTTTTTTATTTGTCCACATACTTGTAGATGCCATAGATATTTGACATTTCATCCCTATCATAGGTAATTTTAACTTTGCAACTACAGAATTATCAATAAAATTTGCAGAACTTCCTGTATCTATGAAACCATCCACAACCTTTCGTTCAGCAAAACTTCAATAGATAATCTCTTTAAAGAACCTGGTACCAGTGAAAGACTTTCTTTAAGTATTGACGCATTAATGTTAACATTTTTTCCTATTCCTAACATCCTCCTCTCTGTTCATTTTGATCTAAATTAATAGTAAGGCATGTGAGACTGGTTGACGGAGGGGGATTTAGACCGAGGTTGACGGGAAGTTGCATCTTCTCTCGGAAAGATTCCACAAACGAGCCCGGATCCCCACGAATTCCTTCATATAGCAAAGTTGCTTAATGGCGACTTCGATGCTGTTGCTAAAATGGGAGAACAATAAAAAAAAATAATAATAATAATAATGATATAAAATTGTTTTGATCTAAATTAATAGTAAGATAATTTATTAAACTCGCTCTAAATAACTAAGCTTTTCAGCTGTCCATATTTCTCTTGCCTCTTTATTTTCTGAGTCGTCTTGAGCCCTTACAATTCCAAATGGACATACCGACCAGATCGCTCCATCTTCAATAAAAAACTAATTTTACTTTTATTAATTACTGATAAACAGCTACTGGAGACTTGTAAGTCATTAGTGTAAGTATACTTCGGAGAAGCCTAATCTTCTTTTTTATGGTAATGACCACGTTCACAATTTGATCCACTCTTAGACACGCTTCGCTTTCGCATGGTAAATTTTCAAAAATTTTTGTACACAAAAAATAGATAAAATATCCTCTTGTACCGTAACGTATAATATTATATATATATATATATATATATAATATATTATTATATATATATATTATAATATTATATATATATATATATATATATATTATATTATTTATATATATATATATATATATATATATATAAATGAAACTGTATGTGATCTTTGGTTCAATATTTGCTAAGACAATGTGGCAAATATTACTATGCTAATACATATATACTAGTACTATAAAACTAAATCCCCTAACGGCCCAACAATTTTTTTTTTTAGTTGTCACCACCACTCACGGGCAGAGCCCTATTCAAGGAGGGGGTGTTAATCCTCTGAGTTGAATTCAGACCCCATTTACTTAGGTAATCAAGTTTATTCTTCTCAGACAATACACCACCTTCTCGAGAAGCTAAGTTAAAGCTTTTAATGACACGAACTACAGTGCCTTCTTTTTCAGGATTAATGACTGTATCCCAAAAGATGTTAAAAATGAGACCACAGTTGAAATAAGCATCAAAGGAAGATTTAATAGATACACAAGAAACAAAACTCCCACAATTGCATACTTTTGGAATTTTCTTTGTTAAAGGTCTTGAAGCTGGTCCTAAGTTTTGTCTCAGGAAGTCTGGATGGCACATATGGGCTATAAGTGCTAATCTTCCTAATGTCACATCTTTGGGTCCAGGTTTTTCTCTATGTGTGACTCCTAACCTATTTAATGCTTCTATTAATCATTGTGCTCTTTCCTGGTTTTTGAGATTTTTAGTAATCTTGGCATATGAATACCCCCTCATGAAAGTAGCTCCATTATATGCCCCCTCATGAAAGTAGCTCCATTAACTTCTAATAAATCATCCTTCATTATTTTCCTACTTTTATATGACTTAGCAATATCCTTAAACATTCCTACTAAGTCCAATCCTGCATATTAAAAATCTTCAATATTAGGTGTAGGTTTAACACCATCTTTTGACCATAGAGTTGATGAGTCCCTCTAAAGTCCAAGGTACTGTATCGGGATTTGGAGGATCTGCAACGTATGCTGGATTGTTTCTTTCTCCAGATCCTCCTCTACCGTCTCCTTGACCACCACCCCCTGCTCCTTGCTGTGCTCCTGCTGGTCCCCCTCTGGCTCTTGGTGAACTTTGTCCTTGGCTGTCCTCCAACTGTTCCTCTCCCAGTTCCAGAAGTAGTTCAGTTCAGTTCCGTTGCAGAAGTTACAAGGGTAATTAAAATATTTTTATTTATTTAATTTTTTTTAAAAGTTTTTATGTAAGTAAAGTCCCTTTAGACTCTAAGCAGCTTTTTTTATGAATAAAATATAACATCCCTTGCTGCAAGAGACCGCATGAGATCACCAAATCGAAATGTGATCAAATTTACCATTTTATTGGGTAAATTTATTATTTTACTTATTTACAACATTAATTGCATAATTCTTATGAAAAATGAGCTAAAGTAATCCAAGTAAAAAAATAAAATAAAATAAGTAGCCAATCCCGATTGAGTTTGCATGGCATCATGAACTTACTAGGCCCTAGTATGCAGCATATAAGTTATTTCGCTTTTTTTTTTTTTAACAAATCATTCATTTTGACAGGCCATAATCAATCAATCTTCTTCCGCTTGTAATCGACCCCTAGCGAATATCTCCACTGCCATTGCTTGTTGTTTCCATTGGTTTATGTGTTTCGTTGTCCTCTCTGCTTCAAATATGTCTTTTAATATTCTGATCATTTCAATTTACAATTTCCCCCCACCTTTAGCCTTGTTCTATTCTAATGTTATTCTTCTGGCGGTGCTAGATCCATAAGAGTTTCCACTATTTGGAAAACAAACGTAAGCATAACTAGAGTTCGATTCCAATAGTTCCACCTCCTGTACCCGAGGTTCATCTTTACGCTGATTAAACCTTTTTGAAAGTACCTTACCAAGCGATAACGACCAAGTTGGTAATGATTGACCAGAAGCTGTTTTTCTTGGAAAGTTCAAATAGTCGTTTGTGCGGAGTACTGTTTGTCGAGGTACACAATAGTGAACGCAATAATTGTAAAATTCATCCGTACTCTTCCTCCAAGCACTAATTTGAAGCCTTTTGAATTTCCAAAGCAGTGGAAAAGTTTTTCCAGATTATTAACATTACACATGACATTTCCATAGATGATACGGAGTAAAGTCCTCTAGTATTCACCTCTTTATGAATACAAAAATCTTTACTTCGAAGACAGAATGAAGCTACCCTATCCGAATGAACATATCCAGGAAGTCCAAAAACAGAGAATAGCTTAATTAAGCAATTAATAACTGTAGAAGCAGACATATTTGAACAAGGAAACACAAAGGGAAAACGAGAAAATTCATCCATGACGATCAACAAATATCTATTTTTTTGATACCGAAGGGAGCAGTCCTTTGAAACCCATACTAATCCTATTAAATGGATGTAAGGCTTGTATAAGCTCTTGGTGATCTGGAATATAAAATTTCGGTTTTAATTTGCAACACATTCTACATTTGGCAAGAATCTTCTTAACATCTTCCACTGAGTAAGGCAAATTTCTCGAACGCATCAGACGAATTACTCCTGGATGACTGGATGACATAAACGATTATGTAATTCCATTAAATTATCATCGTTTACTGCAGAGCAGTAAATTCTAGATAAGGCGTCGGCAGCAGCATTTAATGACCCAGCACGATGAACTATCGAATTTATAAGGCATCAATTCTAACCTCCACCTAGCAGTTTTCTCATTTTTAATTTTACCCTTTCTACTATTATCAAACAAACGAAACCGATTTTTGATCAGTTATAAGAAAGAGTAAAGGCTTTCCCTAATAAATAATGACGCCAAGTACGAATAGCCTCTATTATAGCATATGCCTAATTTTCAACCGCACAATGCTTCCTTTCAGATGAATTTATTCTCGAAAAGAAGGCAACAGGTCTGCCATTTTGACTTAATGTTGCCTCAATAGCTGATTCCGAGGCGTCAGTTTCTACACTAAACGGCTCATTTTCGTCTATACTCCCGTTAACAGCGTTGCATATAGCATCTTTCAGATCTTTAATAGTTTCTTGGGCCGATGAATTCAACGGAATATCAGTTTCTATTAAAGGCCTTATTCGTTGAGAAAATCGAGGCACTCATCAAGAATAATACTCAAACAAACCTATTAATCTGGATAACGATTTTTTTGCTACATGGGATTGGCCTTTCCTTAAGAGGATTCAATCTTGAAGAGTTTGGTTTAAGTTCCCCTCCTCGAATTTCATACCCCAAAACACAGTTTCTTTCGCAAAAATATATTTATCCTCGTTAAGGGTCATATTATACTGATAAGTCACCTTCAAGAACTTGGACAAATTCAGGTCATGTTCCTCCTTATTCTTACCACAAACTGTAACATCTAAGTAAGCGAAGCAATCTTTAAGACCGTTTTGATTAATAATTGAGTTCATAACTCTCTGGAAATATGATACCCCATTTGTAAGACCAAAATTCAATCCTTTAAACTGAAATAACTCGCCATTCGTTTCAAATGCAGTATAAACTTTGTCATCAGAGTGAAGAGGAACACAATGGTAAGCACTTCTCAAGTCCAAAGTACTAAAATACTTATAACAAGAAATTTTGTTAACCAAATCCTCTAGATTCGGTAATGGATAAGCATTCAAATAGGTAAACCTATTTATAGTTTCTGAGTAGTCCACTAGTCTCTTGTTAGTTTTATTTTCACAACATGCACTCAAGCCCTCCAAGGGGAGTTACTACTCTCAATTATATCTTTTCTCAACATCCTATCTACTTCCGATTTAATAAAATCCAAATCAGAAGTTTTAAACATACGTGATTTTGTCGATATAGGTTTACACTCAGGTGACAAGTTTGAAAATACTCGAGGCGGGTCTATTCTTACTGCTGCTAAAGAACTAACTTCAGGTTTTCTGTACCCCACAGTTAACTCTTTGTACGATCCACCAAATTTCATTTTAACCGAACCATGTAAATTAAGAAAAGGAATACCTAAGATCACGTCGGCACAACAATTAGGAAGAACCAGAAATTTTATATTATTATATAGTTTTCCATTAGCTTTCAGGTTTAACATACAATAGTTTTTTATTTCTGTCCACATACTTGTAGATGCCATAGATATTTGACCTCGTCCCTATCATGGGTAATTTTAACTTTGGAACTACAGAATTATCAATAAAATTTGCAGAACTTCCTGTATCTATGAAACCTTCCACAACCTTTCCGTTCAGCAAAACTTCAATAGATGATCTCTTTAAAGAACCTGGTACCAGTGAAAGACTTTCTTTAATTATTGACGCATTAATGTTAACATTTTTTCCTATTCCTACATACCCTTGAGAAGGACATTTAAAACATACACAATCACGAGCAGGACAGCTAGACCTTTCGTGCGATAAGTTCCCACAAAATGAACATGATTTCTGATTTTTATTCTGACCGACTATTGCCAAATGGTCTTGATCTATACTCTCAATAGGTTTTTTATCATTATCGGAGTAAGAATGAACCGTCGCAACTTTATCGAAATTTTTGTTTTCGTATCCATTTAATCTAGCTTCAAAGGTCTTTGCATCTTTAGACGCTAATTCGAGTTCCTGCTTTTTCACCGGCTCATTTAAAGTTTAATAATTTTATTCATAGTCCGGAATGAAAAGAATCCCGTATGTTTTCACTCGATAAACTTCAGCAGTAACTTCTTTGGAAATTAAATCTACCTAAGTGCCTACTAATACATGTAAGAATCATAGATAGGATTCATTAGTTCCTGTGATTTTTGGTCCATCAACAGCCTGTGTCTTGCTCCAATTTCATTTTATAATCTTAATAGGAATTCATCACCACGAAAGAAAGTTAATCAGTACATAAAATTTTAATTCTTCCACTTGAACCGATTTCGAAGTTCTCATCTGACATAAACAATTTGCTAGAGCTCAAGATAAACTCGTTATTTATTTTATTGGAGACCTTAATCTTGAAAAGAGAACTTGCAATTCTTAAATCAATCGAGCAGCTCAGAAAGCCGTAGGAGAATATCCATTTATCTGGTTTAAGCTTTATATTGCAATTAGTAAGAGTTAGAACATTAAGTAAATAAGATTGCGCTATTGTTAGAATTAATTTGAAATGATTAAAGATTTATATATCTATTAAACATATCATCTCTTGAGTATAGATTATAAAACGAACGAGCATACAGTTGTACTTATCAGATAATAAGACCTAGAATGTCACTAACGCAATAATACATATCATAATAGATAATTGTGAAGCTACATTTATATTCATCATTATAATAACACCACCAAAATATTTGTTTGCATCATGTAAGGGAAAGTATAATGATCTATATATATTTAAAAAAATTATACAAATTGTAAGGTTAAACATATCTAAAACCAAAAATATAGTAAGACGTACACTATTCAAGAAGATACCACATAACGCACATATAGTACAACACTCATCTCTCAAACTTTTCTTTCGCTTTGGCTACACGAAATCTCAACTTTGTGAGTCAGAAAACTGCAAAATAAACTTAAAAAATGTATTATTTAGCAGTAAATATACCCGCCGAAACAATCTTATTAGGAAGTCAATATAGCCTGAAATTATTCATGAGAGCTTGAGAAGGCATCCGATAGGTATCAAAGGGTTAATTTTCTGAAAGCTTTTTCCAAGCTGGTCCATATAAATTTCAAGAACGAACAATGGCTGCAGAAGAGGCCAAGCTTTGGATGAAATGTGTGATTCAGAAGCCATTCCAAGTATTCTTTTCGCTGCTTTAATATTTTTCGGAGTTTCAAAATAATATTCAATTCATTGGTATATTTATAACTGGTCTATTTGTTCTCCTTTTTGATGAAAAACATATACTGAACCTAAATATTTTACTAGTTCTGAGCGAACTTAAACTATTTTTTAAGGATAAATTTAATCTGTTTTTATATAATCCTCTCATATTCATAGATGTTTTCAATGTTCCTCGAATGTTGAACTGTACAATACTCACGCGATTCATCCCACATATATATGTGTGCCAAAATTTATCCGAGTACAAATAGGAAACCCACTTAAACAAACCAAAAGTTCGCGAAGAGATAGAAGAGGGAGATGATACAAATATAAGATAGTGTTTCGATAATAGATATATACATAGTCCTCTGTCCCTAAACTGTTTTACTGCTCTCTTTTTTTTTATTCCGATCTTGGCTAAACACTCATCTTCTTTTTTTTATTCTTCTATATATGGCGTAAAACCTTTTCAATCTACTACGATAATCAGTGAAGAACTTAGAAAGTATATGATGGAGATCTCATCTATCCATAGCAAAAGACAATATATATATAGATATATTGATATAAATATATGTACGACATATAGCATAATACAAACTCTACTTCTCTTCATCGATCTCTTCATCAACAATACTGACAGCGCCTGCACACAGAGATATATATGATTCTCAATTAAACTAGTTTCATCACTCTTCTATTTTTATTTATGTGTTCTTGCATTATATTTTTAGTTATGTGAGGAAGTTTATACTGGGGAGTATGTATTGGTTTTATTTCTCCAGTATTTATTTCGTCTTTGAACAATTTACATAAGCCAATAACATCAGAGGTTTGTGCAAAAGCTTCTTTATGTTTCTTTAGCAAATTTAATAGTTTAATCTGTCGGTTAGTTTGAAGATTGTCTAGGCTTATATTTGTTACATCGAAGGTTTTTTCTTTATTTATTATATTTGGGATATTAATTTCGTGTTCTTTGACAGGGTATACAGTATATCTAATTAATTCCTTGTTTAAAATTACCTCGTGATCTAAATAATTTGCTACTGTAAAAGGAGTTCGTAAATCATTATTTACATAAGGTAAGGTGTTTCCTACCTTTATCCCTTCTAGCTTACAATTTGGTTCGATTACTATATTTTTATTCTTCCAACTATCTTCTACCTTTCCATGTGTTTTAACGAAAGATCTTGGTGGTAGTACAATCTTTTCTTCCATTATTACTTTATTTGGGGGTATCTTTTTCTTAGTAATATTAAAACAAGATTCTTGATTTATAGGATTAAATATGTGTATATTACATTTGTTTATACTTATGCTATTCTTATTTATATCAAATGTAACTTTTCCTAAACGTTTTATAATGTCTCTTCCTATTAATTCATCCATAGAATTGAGGATCATTTATTATATTATACTTCGAGCTTTATTTTCATTTTTCCTATGTTTAAAGCTTGGGTAGTTTTTCCTAAATTCAATAATTCTTAATGTAGACGCTTGTGATTTTTACTTAGATTTTAATTTAATATTAAAACAATGCCCATCAATTTTTAAAAGGTGATCATAAGATAATAAAGGTTTCTTGAATGATATATTCATTCCAAAAACAAAAGCTGATCGTCTATAGATTTTTTCTAAAACCACTTTGATAAGACGAAAGTACTTTATGTTCAATTAAAATTTCATGTTTTGAAATCCCATTCTTTCCAATTATTTACATAGTTAAGATAATTAGCAGGCAAGATGATGGATCAGTGTATAGTTTTCCAGGTTTAAGAATAGGTATCGGCAAAGTTATTTGCCAATTGTCTGGATAACCTGTTTGTTATATATCATTAAAAAACTTTAAATCTCTGGATAACTTTCTGTTTTCCATATATGATTAAAAAACTTCAATATAATTCCTTTATTTTATTTCATTAGATGTTTTGGGAAAGAATATATTATGTCTTTACCAGGGAAAATATTTTTCTAATATTCGATATAGCTAGCTTTCAAAGAACTTTGTACACAAAGAAAAATCTATAAATATTGAGAATCGATTTGTAACTTTGCAAAAGATGCTGCCATTCTCTTATGGCGAAGTGTATACACCTTGTCTATTCCCTGGTCCATCACATGCTTAATGCTTTCTTCTCCAAATCTAGTCACCATCATTCCTGTCTCATTCAGCAGTTCACGGTGAATTTACTCGTGTTTACTGACGCCTCTAAAACAGGGGACAGTGTGGCTAGGTCTGCTGTCTTTCCTGAGCGTAACCTCTCTTATACCCTCCCCCCCCATGCTACAACTTTTACTGCATAATTTATGTCTATAATGATTGCCCTTTCTCGAATTCTATTCCTTAACCAAGACCACTTAAGGTATCCGCTGTACAACAATTTCTTTGGCTGTTCCACTCCCGTAAAATAATAAATCATACTATGTTGGACCTCCACTCATGTAGTGGTAACTGGCAATCAAATCGCCGACAGAGAGACCGAAATGGCTGCTGCTTCATATCGGACCTATTCCAGGTACCTCCCGGATGCCATTCGACATGGCCGCCTCTCATCAACTGCTTATTATCCTGCTCTGACAAGGCTTCAAGTATTATTGCCAAGAGTGCTGGACGAGTGATTAGCGGGGAGCGAAACTTAGAAATATAAAGCCGAGCATTGGTGAGTGGTCTTCCTCCCACTGACGAAAGTGCTTACACGAGGTGATACTTGCACGCCTCCATATTGGTCACACCAATATCACTCACAGCCACTACAAGTCACGAGACCCTCGATTCCATCTGCAATTTGCGCGGCCGTTCTCCACAATCTGTTCACCATATCTGCATTGATTGTCCCCAACTGGACTCTTCGCCGTCGTCATTTTCCTACTCTATGATGGTTATCCCATATCTTATGCTGAATCGGTTCCCATTTAGGCAGTACCTAATTTTCTTGTATGTTCAAAGAAGTTTGAATATTCTTACATGATTTTGTTACGTAATATTAGAGTAATGTAATGTAAGGAATATATATATTATGATTTTTATTAATTTTATTAATCTTTATTCATATTCGCATCCAAATTCATGTTTGACATTTAAAAATATGTATAAGCCAGGGAATAAAGACATGGATTTGATTATTCTACCTAGTGTGGCCGCTTCTCTTCTAATTAATGGTACAGAGGATTCTGTAACACTAAATATAGTAATATATAGACTAGCTAACTCAAGACTCATAAGATAAATAAATAGATTAGTATACATAATAAATATATATCTTCACAAATATAATTATATATTAATGATAATATATAGTATAATATGATTATATATATACATATATATAGGTACTTTATGAAGATCACTATTTACTGCATGTCTGCAAGGTGGTGATGTTGGTGGTAATAATTATTTAATTTCAAATATTATTTAAAACCCTGTAGAGGAGTAAGCGGCTGGTCTTGTGTCCACTTTACGAACATTGCATTCGAGGTCATCGAGTTGGAGAAGAAGCGAGATAATAGGATTAGTTTATTTTATTTTCTTAGGGGCCTGGGTTTTCGGCTGGCCCTTTGACAGAGGAGAGGAAAACTGAAAAAATTCTTCACATGCACTTCTAATGCAAATGCTATCAGAGAGAAACCCAGCCTGTAATCCTGCTACATTATAGTGGAGGATACATAATCATTTTTAATTAATGTGTTGCTTCTTTGTGTGATTATAATGTTTCGTTTAGGAATGTTCTTAGAGTTGACTAAAAAAGAATTTATGGGTGTATAATACAATTTTATTGTTAGCTCACCTCATCCCAGAATTCACAAATAAATCTTACTTTCAAGATGTATTAAAATTTTGATCTTGAAAGTCCCGAATCTTAAAATTATTTTTTCATGATACGATGCAGAAAGCAGTAGGCCACGATTAAGATAATACTCAAAACAATACTCTTCCTCCTGAAAAGATAAGCAGTTACGTATTTTACTAAGTTTCGACTTCTTCAGACTTTTCGATTCTCCTCATTCATCATCCGACTTACTCCTCTTTTACCTCCAAATAATATATATAATATTAAATATATATATTTATATATATATATTTCTTTTATCTATCTTATTATCTACTCATCTATTATTATTCTATTATTATATTACTTATATATATATAATTTATATATATATTTGGATTGTATACCTGACCACCTATGGGCACAGGGTATATACGTGGAGGTGGATAACCACTACTAGTACATCATTACTCATTTGTTATTATTATTCAATGAGCATTATGAGGACTTCAGCGGCAGGTGTGCATTACTTTTTGTTTCTCTACTATCTGGTATTATTGTTTGGCATTATTATTTGTTATATATTGATAAATCGAACTGGTTAAATATCTTATCAAAATATTAATTATTATTAATATTTATATACTATTAATTAATATATATAATTTAATTTCATCTTAATTATAATATTTTATATATTAATATATTATTATTTATCTATTATAAATATACGCTAATGCAATAATGTGTTATATATTAGGTGTAAATAGTAATTTTTATATAATATATTCATTTTATTAATACATATATATAGATATAATATATTAATATGGTTACTTATATATATACTATGCTTAATAAGTTTAAGGGTAACGATATTATCTAAGATAAGATCTATTGAGATATTAAATTAATATAAGATAGGAAAATTAATCATATGAGTGAGAAGTCGTCCAGGTTGGGCACTATATAAATTTGCACAACTGAGGAATAGTAGGTGAATCTGAGCATAGTTCTATGTGGGAGATAGTGACGCATTTATAATCTATATTGAGTGAAGTGAGTGTTAGAATGAGTGGTATTTAACAGTCGTGTTTTTTAAGGACTTTACTACCTGTTGACGGGTGCATAGTAGGTTGTAACTATTGGTGTGACCAATTATGGGTGGTGCAAGTCTACTGTAGTAAATAGTTAGAAGCACTCTTTACGTCAGTTTGAGGTAGGGAAGAGAGGACTCTCATCGTTACTCACACCAGCTCTATCTTCAATGTATAATGCTCAGTCTACTTTTCTTCAATACTATATTCATATAAGAGCCTCTAAAACTGTACATTACGTTTAACTGCTACTTATTTACTACAATATGAAAGGGATCTCAATCTTCATCTCTAGTCATCTCTTAAATCGAAATCTCTTCGATCGCTCAATTCATGATTATATACCAATGTGTAGAACAATGATGCACTTCGTAATTACTTGACAGATATTACTATTTATAGACACTAGTTATATGTATTTGAGAGGCCGAGACTCCATTGGAGATGTGCGAAATATTGTGGAAGTTAATCTATATCGCTATTAGTGGATAATGTATAATGAATCATCAACGGCGCTATATGTTCTATTTAGATGCGTTCAGAGAATACCCTTAAGTACCAAAGCCTGTTTCGAGTAACAATCTCTCTTGTGTGTCGCAAGCGCATTATCTAGACTTGACGTTACCACACAATAAATGAAGCTTGGACACGAGCTACCGAAACTAACCGAGTATTATTAGGAGAATGGACATATGCACTGTTAACTTTATGATCTGACGGTGAGTATGTGTAAGAGATTGACTATCAGTCAAAGACGAATCAATAACATGGTTGGTACAACCAGCGGACTCGCAAAACTTAATGGTAGCGATAGTTGGGCAATGTATATACACTCGCGACACCAGCGTACACGACGCCAATTTCTGATGAGCAACGAGAAGAGCAATAGCTCACTTTAATAAACGAAGTTATTCAAGCTCTGGTAGAGTACTCCAGTGTGTTACTCGATACACCGTACTCCGAGAGTCTTTATTCGAGTCCAGGACACAACCTCTTACCTTATATACAGACTACTTATGCCGTAAGTATCAGAATACTGGTTGGAACAGATGTTTCTGCACAATTTGTGCAGGGTAGCCAATTGATAATTCTGAGCATCATACAATAACAATGCCATCAAACTATATAATCTTGCTTTGCACTCAGTCCTAAGGGTCTTCAGGATCTTCTGGTGAAGACTTATCTGAAACAAGAAATTTCATCTCGCTGTAGCAACGTCTAGCTAAACCCTTTTGGGTTCTACAGAGTCATAAGATAGTACAACTCATCTGATGCAGTTGCTACACTGTCCACAATTCCTGGAACAAATAACACTTCTCCTGGTGTTCCTTCACTTCAATAGGGTAACAGATGGACGATACAAGTAACCGATCCTGCACCTTGCTTTCAGGACATGTTGTGCGATCCATGAAAGAGCAATAAAATGATTCTTGTTGGAGTTTATATATTGCTGATACTCTATCAGAGCTTGACGTCCAATTAGAATGCCGTGTCTCATCTCCCTTCTACAATATAACTTAAATTATTCTCTGCTAACTTTTGATGACACCAGCCATTCTTCGAAAACTTAACGGTACTAAATATCTACCTACATGGTGTTTGTTGCCTGCATTCATGACTTTACAGATATGGAGATATATCAAACCCTGGATATGGTCATTCGATTGATAGGAAATGCCTAATTTATTTACAAGCCCTTTATCAAACATAAATATTGACGCCAAGCCAATATCTCTAGACTGTTGTTACGGCTACAGCACGAACATCGGGGTATTCTTTGGTTAATTAGCGCGCTTCTTTGGATAGCTCTTTCCTTATACACATGCTATACATTCTAAGGTTATCACCTGGCTTTGCTTTAAGGGTCTTTAAGATTATGATTCTTCACATAATGTATGGCTGAATAGATGATTGATATATATATATTCATATATATATTACTATATATTATCTATATACTATATAATTATATAATACTATAGTTATTATCACTCTATATCTCTATAAGTATACATAATATACCTACGTATTATACCCTATCATCACTACTAATACATCCCATGACGAAAACATCATATGGCGTGGTGCGGGGTTCTAGGTGCGCTCATTCATCTCTGATACACTAAAAAATTGTGTTTATAATAATTTCGTTTTTTCACTTTTTGATTTTATTACTAGTTATGGCTTCTAACACCAGGTGTGTCCACCTTTACTCGCTTCTATTAGGTATCCTTTTAGCCATCCCGTTTTCTCATAACAGTTACTGTGTTAATACGTACTGAAATATTTAAAGCCTCTCGAAGTATCCATTATCACTCATATCACTTCCCGCTCATCTTCCCTTTTATTCGGCGTAATAGGTGCGATCGATTTTTACACTTACTTCACCGTTCGTTTTATATTGACCGCTATCTATGTTCTTTCGCGTCTCGTGTCGAGTGTACATGCCCTTTCAGAGGCTTTTATGCGAACTATTATTCATCCATCTCTGTGTTTCTCTCATAGCTTCTAAGACGCGGTTCTATGTCTTTTTTTCAATTATTCACATCCATTTCCCTCATTTCGTCTTCACTTTACTAACGATTCTTTGTGGTTGGAGAGAGTCGTATCATGCACCTACTTGTCTTTCTTCTATATTTTCTTGCAAAGAAATTATTACGGGGACTCAAATTATATCTAACGTTAACACTAACTTGGAATTCTAAAAGATTTGTGTTACTTATATTATTTATAATATCTTCTAATTCTACGTTCCTTTGTACGGTTTTTAATAATATAGAACTTTGTGAATTATTCGTATTGTGTAGGATAGTATTGAAGAGTACATTAGTAGCTTCTAGCGTAATGTATAATAGATCTCGCTTACTGTCGTGTCTCAATTATTATGTTTGGCGCCCGACTCTATATATAAATGTTTATATCTATGATAGATTGGATGTGATTTGGGCTGCGATGGTTGACGTAACACGTTGATTAATTTGTTTTTGTACAGTCTATATTATAGTTCTGCTTATTCTTGCAGCAGTATTCTCCTTCTTGTATAAGCTTCCTTTTTTTCCTTTATCCACTAGAACAGATTTTCTTATTACTTTTTCACGCTACTTTCCTGTATCTTGAGAGTGCGTGTGTGGATATCAACTAGTGAATTTATGAGATATAAGATTTATTACCTAATCAGCTTCACCTCCTATCATCTTGCGCTCCTGCACGTGTTGATTACGACAGTAACTTTTGACCTTTTCACGTTTTGCATGTAGCGGCAGCCTGTGTCAGCAGGGCATGCCATATTCAGGGTGCGTCTGGTTCCAGCTTACTAATATAATATATCATATATATATATATATATAATATATAATAATAGCTTAATAATAATCTAAAAAAACAGGTAATATACTAATATATTATATTATAATATTACATTACAACACATAATATATATATATATATAATATATATAATATATACACATTATATGAAAGAATAGTTTTACCGTATTT
The DNA here is from genome assembly GCA_015478945.1 of Trachelipus rathkii. Lineage (NCBI taxonomy): Eukaryota > Metazoa > Arthropoda > Malacostraca > Isopoda > Trachelipodidae > Trachelipus > Trachelipus rathkii. The sequence continues at coordinate 48,448 of JABUQX010029716.1, forward strand.
TTTTTTATGAAAAGTCCGAAAAAATCCGAACACGGATTTTTGATGAAAAAAAATGGAAAATATCCGGATGGGGTGGGCTTTTTTGAAAAAAAAAACACTCTTTGGCCAACCCGGGGGGTAATACACAATATCTGTTTTATAAATTATGAATTTATTTCGAATTTAAAAAAGGGAGAAAATATTCCAAAAATAGGTGCATATTTTATATGCATTCCTTTACTTACACTTTCTCTGAATAATTGATATATTATGGCACTACGGAAACATTAGATTGTATTTATTGAACCATTTTACAATTAACAATAATAAAAAATTATTTTACTTACGAGGTATCTGTCCTTTTGATTTTTCGGGAGAAAGATCTATCAAATACTTCCTAAGAAACGGTTCATCCATTATACGTTTTTTTTTTTTAATTCGTGTCCAGACAATTCTCAAATTACGCAAACTCTTTTGGGTATCAGGAATTGGGTTTTTACTGCGAACGTATGTTGAAACTTCTGCAACCGAGTAATCGGTTTAATTTGAAACAAGTTCTGAATCGCTATTATCATCATATGATGAAATGGTTTCACTAGTTTCATAGTTGTCTTTATCTAGAGCCTCGTCTAAGGTTTTCAGGATTTTACAACTTTCATTATATCTTCTAAGATAAGAGGAGACTGATAAACGTTTTTATTAACATCTTCTTCGTGTTCCATATGAAGACAAAATAGATTTCTGGTGTCGGGTGAAAGGGAAGTCATGGCCTGCTTGGTTGATACTTAATTTCTTATATCTTTTGCTTTTAAACTTTTTTCTACACCAGAATTTTTCATTATAATGGAAATATCAGATACTCCCTGAACATGATAAGCATTTATACCTTGAGGGGGAAATAAATATTCATTATTTATGCCGATTCCAGCTTTTTATCTAATTCTGGAATCACACAAAATATTAAATCAGTGATACAACTTCTGGGAATCATAACTGACACAGTTTTTAAACCTTTCCCTTTCTTGAAAAGAAATTTTAAACTCGTTAATAAGTTTTGAATCTTCAAGCTCTCTTGAAGCTTGTTTGACAAAATCTTGATTTAGCCGTAAGTTCTTTTTATCTTCTTCCCATTGCTTTATCAAAAGGTGACAGGGCTCCCCTCCCCTCCTTGCATTTAAAAACTTTAGTCTTGTCACTAACAATCGTCTAAGGAGTTGAAAGTTTTGTGGGTCAAAATTATTTGGAATGGAATTCAAGTTTTTAATATTTAATATTTTTCATGTGGCAACACTAAAAGCAAGCTACTATCACTGAGTAACGTTTCATCTAAGAAAGAGTGATGTTATTCTAGCTTTAATATTGGCTGTCGCTTCTCGCTTCCCCCAACCATTTAAAGAATATTCCTTTCCTTTTTAAAATGCGCTTTTATTGTTATTGTAAACTTAATAATTAAATAATTTTTTTTTTATTTTCATAAAGTTCACACTCAGGTTTAGCCTTCTTCAAGGAGTGTAATTCCTCTAGGTAGTTACTACTTAGGATCCGACGAGGAAGGTGCATGATAATTGCCATGT
>JABUQX010029716.1:52500-60000 GCA_015478945.1 Trachelipus rathkii
TATAATATATATATTATATATATTATATATAATATATTATATATATAATATTACTTATTATAAAATATATATACAGAATGAGACAACCGGAAATTAAAAGATCTGATCCGAATTTCCCCTCAGTTAATAATTAAATTATTAGCTAAAGATATGCTATCACTTTAAATCAATTGGTTAGAAAATGACAAGACAATATTTACTTTAATAATAAAATAATATTAAGCTTCAAATATTATAATAACATTAAAAATATTACTTTTAAAATACTCAAAAATATTATAAATAATATTAAAACCTTACCTTTAAAAAATACTCAAAGTTAGAATAATCCATGTATATAAAATATACCAAAAATAAAACAACTCTTACGTCATCAAACACAGGTGTGTTAACATGTGACACTTCCAACTAACTTCAATGATAATAATTATACATTTAATCACCTTAAATCAATCGCATGATAAAACGAAATAAATAACCATATTATTACCATTAACACAAACCATTAAAATATTAAAAATTACTCTAACAACACTGGAATAAATATTGCATAATTTAACACAAGTAATTTAATCAACACAGGTATTACTACTAACGAGCAGACGATACAAAGACATAAAAGCTCAAATAGATCCAAGGACAAAGTCATTCTTAAACTGAAAAACATAGTTATATACAAGCACAAACAATCTAAGATACACATTTGAATAATAAGAATACCATACCAATCAGTAGTATTAAATATGTATTCACCTTTTATCCTAAAATTTGTTTCAAAAATAATCTTTTCTATCTATTCTAGTGGGGGAAATTCGGTAATCGTTTTTCCTGGTGTCTTGGCATTGTGACCACTGCATATCACTCGATAAACCCACCAAAAAGTTTTCACTGCCATTTGTAACCATATACATGAATCGTATACACCAATCCTAATCTATAAAGCTTATCTATAGTTAATATTCGAAGTGGATGTTGGAAGTTCATGGTGAAACAAATGTTCCATAAACATTAGAGATTTTTTTTTAAGGTGTCCTTGTAGTAGAATTCGATCAACCCCACATCACACATGCAAACTCATTCGAGGATCCACAAGATAGGTTTCAGAAACCTTCTCGGGATATAAAACGAACCATTCGCTTTGCTAATTGAGGATGTTATCTGCAATATATGATGTTTAATTTTTAGATCTAATTGAGGATGTTATCTGCAATATATGATGTTTAATTTTTAGATCCTCCTCCAGGTGCATTCCCATATATATATATATATATATATATATATATATATATATTATATATATATATATATGATATATATATATATATATATATATATATATATTATATATATATATATTTAGAAACCCCTATCCAGACAGGAGCTGCCCAATCTCACAGCTTGACACTGCAATTGAGAAGGCAATTACTTTAGTTTTTGCAACATTGACCACCAATTCATTTGGAAGAGTCCCTTGTGAAACCACTCTAGATCTGCATTTATCATCTCAGAGTCGCTTACACTATCACAGGATGTATATATGACAATGTCATAAGCATGCCCTATGTATTTAGATCTCATCAAAAGGTACACCACAAGGTCATTGGTGTAAATGATGAAATATCAGGAGCCCCAAAGACGAACCTGCGGTACGCCTGAGTGCTCAAATTATTATATTGGATAACTGTTCCACATCAACCTCCACATATTGCGTATGTTCGCATAAATAGCTCCTCAAGAGATTCAACGCGTACTCAGGAATGCCATATCTTCTAATTCTGATAAATGAATTCGTTGAGAAACCAAAAAAATCTATGAAAACAGTGACTGTGCAGAGCTTCCGAAGAAATGTGTTGTTTAAATCTAAATAAAATTAGTAGCTGCAACCTGTTTGACCTTCCCCCTTATGAAGCCAAATTAGCATACGTTGAAAAAGTAAATTGTCCCTGAAGAATGAATATATTCTATCGAATATACGTTTTTCAAAAATCTTTGAAAAAGGGTGTGATATTGAAATTGGATAATAGTTCCCAGGACGAAATGGGTCACTGATAGGACTTGCGATTTTGAGACAATCGAGGAAAAAGCCAAAAACAATGGATAGATTGAAAATGTTAGCTAAAACAGGATATTATTAAGATTAATTGCTTCAGAAGTCGTATGGGCAAATCTGATGTGTAAATGGGATTTTCTTTCATTTCTTGCAATATTGTGACGATTTCCTAGAAAATCACTGGTGCAAAAATGAAACTTATTATGTATTTGGTATACGGTTGATAGTCAAAATCTCCATGGCAGAGCTTTCGAATTAGTGGTCTCAACAAATCTCCTATTAAAAACTTTAGCAACCTCCATACAACCAGAGATTGTCCCGTTGCAAATACTAAATTATTAGTAATTAATTATTATTAGGCATAATTAGATTGTTAATTATGCTCCAGGTCTGTTTTGAATTGTCTACATTACGAAATTTATGACTAAAATATTTCCGTTTAGCCATTTTAGACTGAGATTTAATAAATTTCAATAACTTTTAAGTGTAGCAAATGGCTGTACTTCAATATTGCATTTTAAAAAGTTTATTCTTTTTTTCTAATACAAAAAATAATTTCATATGTAATCCAAGGACATTTATTGATTTTTTTAGCTTTTTTTTTGTTATAAATATTTTGCTAGAAGAATCCTAATTAAATCATGTAACTCATTCATTAATATATTCAAATAATTGTATCTGGTGGGTACCAGGCATCCTTCATCATGCCCAATCTTTATCTTGCAAAGCTTTCAGCGATAATGATGCTAAAAATGAAAAAAATATTTTGACAGACACATTAAAAAAAGCAATCTACTATACTGTGAGATTTGACATAATACTATAATATATAAAAACCTATGATGTGCATAAACTACCAAGTTTTAAATCCAAATTAGTAAAAAAAAAATTTACACTAATTTTCCTTCTGCCTCAAAATACTAAAAAATCTCATACTACATGAAAGTTAAAGTTTTTATGAATTGTTTTAAAATTATATATATATATATATATATATATATTATATATATATACTATATATATATATATATATATAATCATATATATATATATATATATATATATATATATATATATATATAATTTTCAAAATTTAAAAACATAAAACAAACCTTTTTATAACTGGATATACTACCCAGATGCTTGATCACTACCCAGAACAGTCCAGTCCCCCCAGCAAATAAGCTGGTATTAACCCCCCAAAAATATAAGTGGTGGAAAGAGGTTGGGTATAACCTGATTTTTCTGTTTCAGGTTCTCTTTCTGAAAACATGTAAGATAAATAAATAAAAAAAATATATATATGATATATATATTATATATACTAATATATATATCTATATATATATATAATATATTATATATATATATATATCAAACAATTAGGAAAACTTATTGATCATTGATGAAACGATAAAATGAGAGGTCAAACATCACTCTTGGCATATCTTAAACCCTTAATTCTAGTGTTGATCGAGCACCAAAAATATGTCCACTGCACCTCTATATTTCCAGTGCTCACGCCACCTTGCAATTCACTTCTATGTTTCAGCACCCACTGTACCTCTCTGCACACTATGTTTGAGTATGCACTGCAACAGTGCTAAAGAACTGTATTCGTGAACCAGCGCAAAAAAAAAAAAAAAAAAAAAATTTCCGCCTCTATCTTTCAGCACTCACCATACCTCTATGTATGTGTGCATTGAAAGTACTGATAACTAGGATTTGACTAATTGTGAACCGGCGCAAAAAAAAGAAGTAGAAGAAGAAAAAAAACTAATCCTGACGCATACTTTTTCTTTCCACTCACCCTTTTTTATTTTCTTTTCTCTAGCTTTTTTTCTTCACCTTTTTGAATTAATTCACTAGCCTTATACTCTTCTTTCCCTCCCCCACCCTTGCTTATAAAACTTGTTCCTCAATGGTGTTTCAAATTCTTTAAGCAATCTCTGCTCCATAACTCCTAAATTATGTTTCACCATGACCAATCACATTGTGATTTTAACGTGCTTGACACCTTTAAATCTCTCCTTTGAGACTAGTTTCCATACTCTTAAATGCAAACTTTCATTTGCGTTCTGGGTCTTCCCTGTACATCTTTTGAGGAAATCTGATACCAATTCTTTAAACACCCTTGAATCTCTGATATCTTTCAATACTCTCCTGGATATTGGGTATTTAAAATCCTTTTTGTTGCCACTTTCTTTCTTATGAATTATAATTGATCTTTCCCATAGGACTTTAGCAATTTCAGGCTCCATGCTTCCTGAACTGATGATACCAGTTGCGAAGTTCGTCACATTCATCCCCATCCCTATGCTTCTTATTCCATTCCTTAAAATCGCTTTCACTCAATTTTCTTAATTATAGGCACACCTCTTCCAAAAATTGTAAAAAAAAATCGGCTATTAAATTAGTTTCCATTTCCACAACAAAGCCAATGGCAATCTGGGAATGAAAACCTCTTTGTCTTCCATGAGGCATCAAAACGTACAGTAATCATAGCCTTCCCAGAAACATTCACACTATTTTGGATATACTTTTCATAATGTTTATGAATAACTGCTTCACACCTATCCAAAATCAACTTACCCTGTGTTTCTAATTCCAACAGTAACAAAGAAACAACTTTATTTATTTGAGATTTAGATGGTACAGGCAAATTGAATGCTGAAAACATACTTGCCAATGAATTGTACCCGATCCCAGAATCCACCCTTATCAAAACAAATCGGGCAATTATATCATACTTTATTTCCTCTCAATTTTCTAACATTACATGCTCGTCTGGAACATTGAACTGTACAATTTTAGTTCTGACACTTCAATATGTAAGTTGGGTTTGATAAATCCTATTTGGACTTGGCTCTCTCCAGTTTAAAATTACAACCTTCGCATTTATTACAAATAGGTCCCTCTACAACTAATTAGTCAATTTGGGACTTTTTTATTAAAACAATCATCATCACCATTAATATCCTCATTCAAATTGATTCTCTCATTCAATAAATCAGTATCAAACTATTCAATTACTTTCTTCTTCTCACAGAATGTAGTTGTTGCTCCTCCTCAGGTATATCTAATAATAGTACCTCAAGGTCATCCTTACCGTCATAAAAAAACCAAGATTATGCACTGCAGCACTACTTTCCTCATACTGGGATCTCAAGCCTTACTCCACTGATAAGAGATCTTGATCGATATACTCCACAATGGATATCTCTTTCTCCATTGTCAAGAGCCTATCATTCTCCATATACCTACCATTTCCAAGGGATCCCTCTACTCCCTTTGACAATAGATTCTCCATAGGTCGTCCTTCAAAGGATCCCTCTTCTGATACCAATTCTTTAAACACCCTTGAATCTGTGATATCTTTCAATACTTTCCTGGATATTGGGTATTTAAAATCTTTTTTGTCGCTACTTTCTTTCTTATGAACTGCCCTATTTTCAAAACACCACGAAGCCTCTCCTTTTGGACAATAGTGATGAATCTCTGTAGGACTTTCTTTCGTTTGAGCATGATGGTAAAATGAGATCATATCTCATTTTTTAGTATCATTTACATTATCTTTAATTGCTTTACTTTAAAATTAACAAAATCAGTAATCTCACTATCTGTAAGAGCACACACTCCCTCATTTCTTGCTCCTAGCCTTTCATATTCACTTAACCGAGTCGAAACTCTTCATGCGTTTAGTTACATGATTTTGGCATTTTTCTTTTTCAATAACAATATTTCCATATGGTGACAATTCCTTTACCTTAGTACAAGACTTTGAATCTCCATCTGTCACCATAGTCTTATAACAATTTGCTATTAATTGATCTTTCCCATAGGACTTTAGCAATAAAGGGAATTTTGAATGTAAACAATTGAAACTACTAACTTCTCCTTAGAATTGCTTCTCACCACAATATCTTCTATTACATTATAGAATGAGATTTTGTTATTATGTGCACACCTCTTGCAAAAATTGCAAAGGACAAAAAAATCTACTATTAAATTAGTTTCCATGTTCACAAAAAAAAACAATGGCAATCTGAGAGTGAAAACCTCTTATCTTCCATGAGGCATCAAAACGTACAGTAATCATAGCCTTCCCAGAATCATTTACACTATTAGGGGTATACTTTTCATAATGTTTATGAATAACTGCTTCACACCTATCAAAAATCAACTTACCCTGTGTTTCTATTTCCAACAGTAACAAAAAAAACAACTTTATTTATTTGAGATTTAGATGGTACAAGCAAATTGAATGCTGAAAACATACTTGCCAATGAATTGTACCCGATCTCAGAATCCACACTTATCAAACCAAACCGAGCAATTATATCAGATACTTTATTTCCCCTCGATTCTCTAACATTACATGCTCGTCTGGAACATTGAACTGTACAGTTTTGTTTCTGACTTCAATATATAAGTTGGGTTTGACAAATCCTATTTGGACTTGGCTCTCTCCAGTTTAAAATTACAACCTCCGCATTTATTACAAATATATGTCTCTGCTGCTAATTGTTCAATTTGAGACTTTTTTATTAAAACAATCATCATCACCACTAATATCTTCATTCAAATTGATTTATTCAATAACTCAGGATCAAACTCTTCCATTACTTTCTTTCTTCTTCTCACAGAATTCAGTTGTTGCTCCTCCTCAGGTATATCTAAGAATAGTACCTCAAGGTCACCCTCACCATCATAAAAAAACCAAGATTATGCACTGTAGCACTACTTTCCTCATTCTGGAATCTCAAGCCTTCCTCCACTGATAAGAGATCTTGATCCATATACTCCACATGGATCTCTCCTTCTCCATTGTCAAGAGCCTATCATTCTCCATATGCCTACCATTTTCAAGGGATCCCTCTACTCCCTTTGACAATAGATTCTCCATAGGTCGTCCTTCAGAGGATCCCTCTTCTGATACCAATTATTTAAACACCCTTGAATCTGTGATATCTTTCAATACTTTCCTGGATATTGGGTATTTAAAATCCTTTTTGTTGCTACTTTCTTTCTTATGAACTGCCCTATTTTCAAAACGCCACGAAGCCTTCCCTTTTGGACAATAGTGATGAATCTCTGTAGGATTTTCTTTCGTTTGAGCATGATGGTAAAATGAGATCTTATCATTTTTTAGTATCATTTACATTATCCTTAATTGCTTTACTTTAAAATTAACAAAAGCAGTAATCTCACTATCTGTAAGAGCACACACCCTCATTCCTTGCTCCTAGCCTTTAATCTTCACTTAACCGAGTCAAAACTCTTCATGCGTTTAGTCACATGATTTTGGCATTCTTCTTTTTCAATAACAATATTTCCATATGGTGACAATTCCTCTACCTTAGTACAAGACTTTGAATCTCCATCTGTCACCATAGTCTTATAACAATTTGCTATTGATTGATTTTTCCCATAGGACTTTAGCAATTTCA
>JABUQX010029716.1:65000-67500 GCA_015478945.1 Trachelipus rathkii
TATTATATAATATATATATATATATATATATATATTATATATAGTATTATATATATATATGATATCATATATATATATTATACTGTGGAGATTTTTTTCCTTGTGATCTTTCTTGGAAGGATTACATTACTCACTTACAATTTGTTTTCCGTGCTCATCTACGTGGATATTGGCACGTGAACAAAAAAATTTATATATTTGTATCAAAAAAATTATTACTTCATTATTTAAATTATGCACTTTCTTTAGAATATATAGTAATATAAAATGTCAAGGCTACTAATCACTATAATTATGCTCTCAGCACTATATCAACAAATTAACAGTAAGAAAACTTAACAACAATATAATGATAAAATGTTTTTACATAAAATTTCTAGGTGATAATAAGTCGCTAATTCTTAATAGCAGTAAATTTATATGAAAAGACCACTCACCTAAATGATATTAAACATTTTAAAAACAGAATTTCACAATTTAGACAGTAAATTATCAATTATATGAAGTAGTATAATTTGTACTCTTAAAAAACTAAATTTTCATGTAATGATAAAATTATTTATATCAAATATCTTTAACTCTTGGCACTACAGTCTCTAGGAAACTCATTGTTGTTGAAATAAAGGTCAATTCATAAATACATGTAAAACATTTACTCTAACTTTGCAAATGAAGCGCAATTTTACATTCGATTTTTCAAAATAATGTTTCAAATAACGGTGCTCCAATGCGTAATCATGGTAAAATTACTTGCTCTCGTTTATTTAACTTTTGTACTACTCCAATCCTGAATCAATGGCTTATTTGCTGCTAACCATCCTCTACCCCGTTTCACTGCCAATGGCTTATTTGCTGCTAACCATCCTCTACCCCCGTTTCACTGCCTTTGCCACAACTGTCTCCATACTCGAAATATTTCGTTTTTAAATCCTGACAAGGAAATTCTTATATTAACTGGCATTCCAAAGACCATATTTTTTGGCATCTTTATCTACTTTATAATGCTGTCCAATTCCCAACAGCTCTGTAGCCTATATCAATTTATGGAGAAAATTCTTGACCTTTTAAATTAAATAATGTTTAGTAGAGTCTGAAATACTGAGTAAGAATAACCTGAGATAGTCAATTTTTATTGTGGTTTAGAATTAAAAAGAAATAATTTTCTATATACTGCATATGTCTCATCAGTAAATACTGAACTCTACCCTGGTAATAAATACTGAATATACATTCATTATGTAGAAGGGTGCAGTGCAGGTATACAGGCTTCTACAACTATCTAAGTGAGTTGTTTTATAAAAGTAACTACATATTACACAAGTTGGGTCATATGCTTTTTTTATGATCACATTTGTTAATTATATTTTTTATATATATTTTATAATTATTATAAATAAAATTTTTACAATAATATAAATTGCTTTACTTGTTATTTGTTTTTCCTTCTATAACGATTGAGTTATTGATCCTCTTGATTACGAACACCAATTGTAATTCTACCTCAACTGCTACGAAAAATGTGGTAGCCTATGTGTAACTGTTAACTATTGAATAAATTAAAAAAAAATTAACTCTACTAATTTTCTCCATAAAAAATTTGGACCTACATCTCTTCTTTCAACGGATCTCACTCTCATAGTCAAAATATTTTATGTGCATCTTCTAGTATAACATGCCGTCAAACTTAAATGTTGCACCCACATATGCTTTTAACATCCTTTCTTAAAAGAACTTGTAAACGATTTGACGTAAACAACGGAGCAACCAGAATTTTCACATATGTACCACTTCCTCTTCCCCCCCCCAAAAAAAAAAAAAAAAAAAAAACGTTCTCGATGTCGTTTCGGTCTGCAATAATGAACAAAATTTACTTACAAGTGAAGAATTAAGAGATGAACAAAATTAAGAGTTTAATAACCAAAGCTCATGTTTCAAATATATTATTTACATATTTGTCAATCCTTCTCTATTATTATGTGGTTATTGATTTTGATGATGAGTTAATAGGTAATCTTTAGCATAAATTAATGTATCTGAAGAGCTTTCTTTGATTAAAGGAGTAGAGCAATTTGGGGCGTTTGGCGGTCTATTCAGGAGTGAAACTCAACAGTTTTAAGAGTGAGAACTAAATACAACAGATTTTTCTGTAGGCCTCCCTTTTTCCTGATCGAACAAAAAAAAAATTTCAAATCTATCTTTGCATGGTCTTCTCGGTAAAGTGTATTTCAAATTGTAGATTTCTTTTACAAACAAAGATAAGTGTAAAATTCCGTTTATTGTCTGAATACATCGGACTCGTTTAGTTACAATTTTTCCGCTTTCATTTACTACTACCCATTTAGAAATCCAATTAGACGTACCTTTTAACTATTTAGAGAGTTAAACGAATTTTCACTAAAACTGCACTTGAAATTTGTCTGGCACTTTATTTTTGTTGAATTTACAATGTCAAATACATTATTTAATTTGCTACAAAACTTTGATGTAGCATAAGCTTTAC
>JABUQX010029717.1:2500-10000 GCA_015478945.1 Trachelipus rathkii
TACTATATAAAGAAGGATAGAAAGACAAAGAACCATTCCAAATACCTCACCACCCTCCACTTCCAGGTAGAAGTCATATGTATAATTGAATGATAGAAGCCAAGACTTTGACAGCCGGGCCCACAAAGTCAAAATAAATGCTTTTTGAATGAGTTCTGTTAACTCTTTTCATTCAAACAATAAATCGTCTCCAATCTATGCTTCTCTCTATTCTTAGACTGAACTAGAAAAGGCGCAGAATAGATATAAACACTATTACGATAGATAGAGATTAGGACTATACAGAGAATTAGAATGTCAGAGATTAAATAAGGAAACCCGGGAATCCCACCTAAAATTTAACTCGAATCGTAGTCAACAAACGACGAGAATTAAGAGAACAGTAATACCAAAATGATGTATGAAATAGTGACCGAGATGATGACAGAATACTACATAATAGGCTGAACCTTTTGCTCCCAATTTAAAACATAGAAATACTCTCCCCAAGATAAATACATAAAATCTACCAAGAGTTTTCAACATGTGTATGCAACATTTTAAAACCATACGCATCAGATAGATAAGTACCATAACCTAAAATCCATCATCACGCTGCCTCATGATAAAAAAACTAACCTACCTAAGAAAATCAAAAAAAATAGTTATTATCAAAAAAATTAACATTTAATTAAAAGCTAAACATTGTAATTATTTTAATAAAGTATATATAAGTCATTGACACATAATCACCTTATAGACAACAAACAACGTAATATATAATTAGTACATACCCTAACAATAGCCTAACTAATTACAAGAGCCTCCCTCAGAACCACAAACACCCATCTCCCTCACTATACTCACTAGTTTTATATTCCCCCTTCCGGTAGCCCCCCCCAAACACTCCTACGTTTAAACACTGATCACTTATGATACTAATAACAACATCAACTATACACACAATACAACTAAATACGACACCTATCCATTTTGTTTCCAGTAAGCACTAATAAATTACCCAATCTTTGCTTCCATCCTCCAGAACAAGACCACATATATATTACATCTTTCAATAGTCTCATTATAACATGACCTAAGCCGAAGTAGAAAGCCCTCTCCACAATCTCCCCTAACCGCTAAAACAATCCTCACATTACTCCCCCCACTATCTTCAAGTTATTAACATACAATAGCTATATATTAACATATATACTAACTAAAATAATCTTTTAGAGTTGATTTCAACGTAGAGTCCCACCACATACAGCTAATGATATAATAATAATAACTACCTTTCGACTCCCCTAGATGAGCCAACGATGTATTATCACTTTTAACCAGGATTAAATCCCAAAATATATAACCAGGATAACTCATTTAAATAAAAATTCACCAACCGTTCTCTCCCTCTACCTCAAAGGTACCTAACCAATCCCCTACTTCCCTAGACGTTTACATGCCTGTTCCTCCTCTAAATCCTCCTACTAATACCTATGTCGACATATAGTTACTTGACCTATACAATTCAGATAACCATACCAATTCCTATTTCTTATAATATATAGATTTTACTCTAAAAAAACTCATCCTCATCATATCCCCCAAATATAGATACTTATCATACATATATACTAATCTTATATAATAACTATAAAATATAAATAAAGCAAACTGGCTCACTAGAATTCTTACTTCAACAATGGGTAAAAAAATGAACCTTTTTATTGAAAATGAATGTCCTGTACATTAAAAACTTATCATACTATCAACACCATTTCTTAAAATTATATTAACACTATGTAAACCATACTGTGGTACCAAACCTTTTGCATATGATACACATACGCTTAATATTAATTTCACAGTAACTAATCTAGATTTACGCTACATTATATATTATTATATAAATATATATATATGATATTAATTAAAATATATATTAATATTATATATAATAATATATAGTATATATATATATATATATTAATATTAGATAAATATATTATAATATATATTAAGTATATTATATAAATATATACTATAGTATATATAAATTATTATATATATATTATAATATAAATATATAATATATAATATTATATATAACTATAATATTATATTATAACTATATATTATTATTATATATTAGTATATATAAAATTATTATTATAATTATTAATATATAAATATATATACTAATAAAGAAATCACAAGGTGAAAGTGAATCTCTTAATATTAATTTATATATATTAAGTAATTCTTTATTTAATAAAATAAAACGCTAACTTAATTAATTAATAATATGCTCACTTATGAATAAAAAAAAAAAAATGCAAAATAAATTGTTAAAAATTATAGATAGTGAGAAACAAAGATACATTATTACAATAAAAAATCCAATATGATATATAAACTAACATAAATAAATTTTCAATATATTGATTGATCACTTACAATATTGACGATATTTATATATATAACATAAGTATATGTAATATATTAAATAAATCATGTTATCAAATCCATTGAATTATTTAATATATACGGTATAAAAAAAGTAATTAGAATTATCTATATTATTTTAGCACTTACCATAATATATATATAAAAATAATAGCTATATATAAAAACATTACTATAAATAATCTAAACTAAATCCTAGCCCAAAAAAAAAAACATTTGCCAGATTATAGTTATAAACAAATTTATCTTGGATAAATAATAAATGAATAATGAATTTACATTATTTTCTATATAAATTAAATTTCGTTAAAAAATCAGGGCTGACGTTACCCAGTAATAATAATATAACGAATACCCGAATAAAAGTTAACTAATATCATATTACGTATAGTCAAATACCTAGCCTACTATTATATTATATAAATACAATCCAAATGCGCTACGTATTTGGACGCTAATGTTACAAAAGACGGTGGTACCACCTTCTGACTATTAACTAATAACAATCCATAAATAATCTAGCCATAGTAATACTTAATATTATACACCAAAAGGCTAACTAGAATAAATGTCATACAAATCACCTCACAAAATCTCAACCAACTAATATCAACTATATACTCATTATAATATCATATAAGTAAACTCCCTTCGAAACTCATTAACCCGTACACCCCCACACATTTCTAACCCAAATAATAATCAAAGCCTATATAAACCTACAAGTCCCCTAACATAATTCACAACTCATAGACATACAAAACACTATCCAAAATAGTTTTCAGTAAATACTTACAGCATAACATCTCACGCTTAGACAATAAGAAGAACCTGGCAAGTCATATAAAAATTAAATAAACAACTCTATCAATAATACATAACCCCCTACAATCACCTAAACTCGAATCTACCTTAATCATTTACCCATCAAACTTCCCTTCCTCCCCCAATATCAATAACAAATAAAACAAGTCTTTTACTTAAAACATTAGTTCCAACAAAATATATCGATAAAGAACAATACCATCCGCTATCTTGTTTATACTCGCAAAGTTTATATAAAAAAATAACAACCAGAAACTTAATATTAGTACACACACATACCTCCTTACCTCACCATTCATACAACCTAAATCAATGACAATAAGAAGCCATTAATAAACCTAATCAATAATAATTATAAACAGCGTAACAGTTCACAGACTCTATATTATCCCAACCTATCATAATTATATAAATCAATACACTTGAGTATAATATAAAAATGCTATTAGATAGATGTTTTTAACATCTCTGTATATCAAACAGAAGAGATTCATGTAACGTGAGTGTCCATAGGCAACTTTGAACTAAACATAGAACACCACCAAGCCATGAGAAGAACATCATCGGCAATCTCAGAATTCTCAAGACTCCATACAAGTATAAATAAGCACACTTTCGCATAATTAATACTTCAACGCGAACTCGAACATAACCGTCCCAAATACTGCTAACAATAGATAATATGTTCTGTTTCTTTTGCAAGTATCAAGATTTTTAACCTCATATAACTGGAATAGTTAAAATTCATTTCAGCAAAAAATATATAAATTCATTAAGAAATAAAGAAACAAAGAATTTATGTAAATTATTACCTTCAATTCCAGTATCTGTGGATCAAATTCTTATATGCGCCACACCACCCAAGGCCGTATCCAGGGAGGGGGTTGAGGGGGTTTGAACTCCCCGAAATTATTTAAACTATGAAAATCTTTCGATGGTTTGAGTTTTTTATTTTTAATTTATAAGAATAATTAATAAAAATAATATTCAAAGCAAATTAAGAGCATATATTAATAGAAATGAGGAAAACATATTTTGTAGTTCGCGAAGGCTTCTTAGGTTTAGCGACCGTTAGAAACCCAAAAGGATAATCTCTCTAGCGGGGACAATACCATAGGGTGGAATAAATAGCGACTTTCTGATTGGGCAACGATATGATGGTGCAACAACAATAAAGAAAAATTTTAGAAGTGTTCAAGCTGTCTTAAATATTCAACGGCATTGCATGTTCATTGCTCGTCCCGTTCATGTCGAGTTCGATACATTATAAGCTTTATTGGCACAGTGAAATCAACTAGGCACTGTCTTTAGGTCAAAAAGGTGGACAACTATTTTAATAGTAATAAATAGGGAAGATATTCTCAGAGACAAAATGGACAAAACTAATACGAAGAGGCAAACCAAAGTGGGTGGAAAGCTAAGATGGATTAAGATTTAGAGAGAAGTTTTTAAAGCAATTGCTGAAGTTTTAGAGGAGTTTGAGATGGATCAAGATATTGAAACGTCTTCAAAATCCCTAAATCTATTGAAATCTGCAATGAGTAGCGAATTTGTTAAAAGTTAAATTAATGCTTCAGCTTTGTTGTTCTCTTTCACCCTTTTATTATGTCTGCTCTTAACCATATTGAAAATATTATGCTTGTCTTGAAAGATTTTCGTGCAAACATCGCTAAAAAAATTTTAAGCATTTCAAAAGTTACAACAGAGTTTTTTTTGCTTGCTGTTAATGACAAAATAAGAATTCCCCGTGTCAGAAACATTGTAAAATGTATAAAGAAATAAACCAATTAATTCTTTTTCATGATGATTATTCAAACCAGTTAGAGAACAGGTCCGTGAGCCATGGATAGAAACTTACCAATATTATTAAAGTCATATCATCAATATCTACTATAATTATCTACTATAATTTGCTAATAAATTTGATCTATACAGTATCATTTGAATTATTAATGATGTTAACGTCTATCTTACTCACAATAAAATTATTACCTCTAATTCCAGTATCTGTGAATCAAATTCTTATGTGCACCCCACCCCCAAGGCCGTATCCAGGGAGGGGGGGGGGGGTTGAAGGGGTTTGAACTCCCCGAAATTAATTAAACTACGGAAATCTTTTGATGGCTTGAGTTTCTTATTATTAGAACCCTTAAGAACTCTAAGAAGATATTTCTCTATTCTGAAAGAGAGAGAGAGAGAGAGAGAGAGAGAGAGAGAGAGAGAGAGAGAGAGAGAGAGAGAGGGTTCAAAACATACTTCCTAAATTATATAAGAGACTAAAGACTTAGAGCTGCTTTAAAGTTTATTACTAGCTATACAATATAAACGATAGTAGTTATTAATCATTTTGATGCTAAGAAAGCAGGAAGAAAAATTTATATGTAAAATAACATCAATTTTGTAATTTGAAACTCCTATCAATGATAGATTATTGTATTCCTTGCAATCAAGTAAGGATATATATATATATATATATATATATATATATATATATATATATATATATATATATATATATATATATATATATATATATATATATATATATATATATATATATATATATATATATCAATTTCTGCAATTTTATATATGAAAAATTTCAACCTTTTAATTCTATTTTTTGTTATTTATTTATTTTTATTTTATATTTTATTTTACTTTTATTTGTTACTTTTATATCCTATAAGTTATTAATTTTAATCTCCCTTTTTA
The DNA here is from genome assembly GCA_015478945.1 of Trachelipus rathkii. Classification (NCBI taxonomy): domain Eukaryota; kingdom Metazoa; phylum Arthropoda; class Malacostraca; order Isopoda; family Trachelipodidae; genus Trachelipus; species Trachelipus rathkii. The sequence goes on from JABUQX010029717.1 coordinate 8,486, forward strand.
ATTTTTGTTTTATTTAATATTTAAAGTTAATAATTGATAAGTGGTGTTTTAAGATCAAAGCTTCTGGTTCTTCATCATTTTTCAGGGGCTAGTTAGCTTCGTTTTGTATCATATATGAAACCTGCTCCACTGAAAGGCGCTCGATCTCTACATTGGTTGATTTGCATGCTAAATAAGTTCTGGCGAGCTCAGCCAGGTAAGGAATGGCTTGACTGTTTTTACGACATCAAACTAGAGGCTTTTCATCTACCTTCAAACGTTTACGTTTTTGATACTCTTCAATCATTGATAAAGCTTCCTTTGACAGCTATGTATCTGGTTCTTCATCATTTTTCAGGGGCTAGTTAGCTTCGTTTTGTATCATATATGAAACCTGCTCCACTGAAAGGCGCTCGATCTCTACATTGGTTGATTTGCATGCTAAATAAGTTCTGGCGAGTTCAGCCAGGTAAGGAATGGCTTGACTGTTTTTACGACATCAAACTAGAGGCTTTTCATCTACCTTCAAACGTTTACGTTTTTGATACTCTTCAATCATTGATAAAGCTTCCTTTGACAGCTATGTATCTGGTTCTTCATCATTTTTCAGGGGCTAGTTAGCTTCGTTTTGTATCATATATGAAACCTGCTCCACTGAAAGGCGCTCGATCTCTACATTGGTTGATTTGCATGCTAAATAAGTTCTGGCGAGTTCAGCCAGGTAAGGAATGGCTTGACTGTTTTTACGACATCAAACTAGAGGCTTTTCATCTACCTTCAAACGTTTACGTTTTTGATACTCTTCAATCATTGATAAAGCTTCCTTTGACAGCTATGTATCTGGTTCTTCATCATTTTTCAGGAGCTAGTTAGCTTCGTTTTGTATCATATATGAAACCTGCTCCACTGAAAGGCGCTCGATCTCTACATTGGTTGATTTGCATGCTAAATAAGTTCTGGCGAGTTCAGCCAGGTAAGGAATGGCTTGACTGTTTTTACGACATCAAACTAGAGGCTTTTCATCTACCTTCAAACGTTTACGTTTTTGATACTCTTCAATCATTGATAAAGCTTCCTTTGACAGCTATGTATCTGGTTCTTCATCATTTTTCAGGGGCTAGTTAGCTTCGTTTTGTATCATATATGAAACCTGCTCCACTGAAAGGCGCTCGATCTCTACATTGGTTGATTTGCATGCTAAATAAGTTCTGGCGAGTTCAGCCAGGTAAGGAATGGCTTGACTGTTTTTACGACATCAAACTAGAGGCTTTTCATCTACCTTCAAACGTTTACGTTTTTGATACTCTTCAATCATTGATAAAGCTTCCTTTGACAGCTATGTATCTGGTTCTTCATCACTGTTAGAAGCTAGAAAAATGGTCATAGTTTCATCAATTAACGAACTAATGATCAATGAAACATAGAATAAGTAGTGATAGGACAGCGGAAGTTGTCCTATCACTACTAGAATAAGCAAGCGGTGGCAACTAGAAAAGAATTAACCAGTATTGCTGCAACTCGAAGAGATTTTACACC
>JABUQX010029717.1:15000-30000 GCA_015478945.1 Trachelipus rathkii
TCCCCCATTTCCCAGAAGGTCAATTGGCTCCTCGTAAAACTACCGATCTTTTACTAAGTGAAGATGGAGAAAGAGGTTGGGGGCTACCCCAGATCTCAAAGATCTCCATTCAACTGTTTCAGTATCTTTCTAGAGAGCGGCAATTGGCTGCTATTGGAAGTCACCAGGCGACTCATCTCTGACAGAGTTCTCTAGAATGCAACATCTGGAGTTGCAGGATTATTAGGTGTTGCCAGCAGTGCTGTTGCAAGTGCTTCTCCCGCTTCCGTTGGAAGCGTCGTTACCAAATCTGGTGCTTCTTTTACTTCCAGTAAACAGCTGCCCTAGCCACAGCACCTGTGTCTCCCTCCATTTTACAACTACTGCTTCAGAAGGCAGGAGGCTGTCTGATGCTCCAAAAATACAGAAGAAAAGCGTTTCGAACTTCGGACAGATCATTCGATGAATGCGAAATCGCTGCGACGTCTCAAGTCTACAAACGCCGGAGGTCCCAGCTGTGTTTACGTCAAGTCTGCTCCTCCTAATTTACGTCCCAGAGGAAGAAGGAAGAGGAGAGTACACTATTTATTATTGGAATCTATTTGGAAGAAAAAATTCTTCAGATTCAATTCGTTGAAGTAAAACAAGATGAACCTAGTGATTCATAGTTTGTTCGTTAATAATAATAATAATTATAATGATATATAATTTTTTATTATAATAAAAAAAAATAATAACTACTCGTTTAATAATATTTTATCATTTTTTATTGACATAGTAAAATATCTAACCTAGTAAACCAACAAATTATCAAAATAGCGTCTTCAATTTTTCCAGTCCACAAGTGACAAAATTATAAAAATAATTTTGTCTATTTTATATTTCGGGTAAATTGCTTTGTTTTTTAAATTTTATTATATTTAAAAAAAAAAAAGTTACAAATTTTAAATAAAAAAAAGTTTAATGTAAACTTTTATGTATAATATTTAAAAATGTTTTTATTTTTTATTTTTTATTAAGATATCTCTATGTATATTGGGGGCCAGGAGTACTATAAAATTAGATCAATGTTCCTCTGTTCCTTTTTCCAATTTTTTTCTATGTAATTATTTGTAATTATATTTCTTTTTATTTATTAATTAAATATTAATCATTTATTTAGAATAAATAAACGTAACATTAATTTATTTATATAAATGTGTGTTTGTTGGTTAGTGTGAGGGTTTGTTAATTTTGGTTTGATGTGGTATTGTGATGTATATTATATATAGTATATATTTATAATATATATATATATATATATATATATTATATAATATATATATATATATATATATATATATTATATATATAAATATATATGATCTGATATATTGCAATCAGACCAATTAGATAAGTAATTAATTGAATGGGGTATAATTTTTATTGAAAGTGATTCTTTCTGTGATCAAAGTTTCATTAATTATCGCAACTGAAATAATGGTATACAGATGATAATATCAATATCGTAATTTCAATATGGGATACTATATCTTAATTATTGAAAATATACTAAAGTCAATTTTGATATAATAAGGTACGGGAAAATCTGCCCGGTTGTTTGGCCCTATTGAATCTGACTACCACGTCTGGCATCTCATGGCGTTTAAAATCACAATCCTGTCTTCGGTTGAAGCCCCTTAAGGTGGCTCCGGCCCACATAGGCACTTTCCAACCGTTACAAGTTTGAATCTTTAACCCTAAAACCCTAAAATATAGGCATTGTTAGGCATTCGTATGCCTCCAGTAATTTTCCATGTGTATTTCAAGGATTTTAAGAGCTTCGTTCCCCTACTTATGTAGGGAAATATATGTCCCGCCCTCAATCTCCTTATTTTGCATCTGGTAAAAGAAGTTTTACCATGATCATAATGATATATATATATATATATTTATATATATATAATATATATATAATATTATAATATATATTATATAAATATATATTATTTTAAATATATAGAAATTTGTGCTTGTACTCCGTTGAAGGCATCCGACATCGCTGCCAGCGCCACCATACCCTTTGCCCGAAGATACGCAGTAATCAATGCTAAATACTAGAGATACTGACTTCAATCTTAAAAAAAGAAAAAAATCTGAGAGAGAGAGCGATGAGAGAGAGAGAGAGAGAGAGAGAGAGGAAGAGAGAGAGAGAGAGAAGAGAGAGAGAGAGAGAAGGAGAGAGAGAGAGAGAGAGTCTGGGAATGTGAGTTGTACTTATAAATACATATAGGTAAGTTGAACTGGAAAAATTGCTGATACTTTTTGACATCGATGATTTCTTGCAATTTGGTGAGGTGAGGGGGAGAAAATTTCCGCGAGTTTTTAAATCTCTGTCAATAACTTGGTGACTTTCCTTTTGGTTCTATCGACGAAATCAATATTAGGATTGTCTGGACTCATGGTCTGTATCCGCTCCACATCATATTATATATATATATATATATATAATATATATAATTTGATAGATAGAGATTAATAAAATAGACCAAGTGTATGATTACCCAATAATTTAGTGTTATATATATATATATATATATATAATATATCTGATATATATATAATAATACTATAACTATAATAATATATATATATATATATCATATCGATTATCCGCTCGAACCCATTTCTTAAAAGTCAAATAAAACTCTATAGTAATGATATAAACTACAAAAGATGAAAGAACTTTCAGCACTTAAAACATTATTAATAAAAAAAATAAATCTATGTAAACTACCGTAACTCAACATAACTTACAAGGTGTTTTCATAATTTTGCTTACTGATTATTGTATTTTTATATTTATGAATTTATTTTTTATCATTGCAGGTTTAAAAAAAAAAACATGGCTTCCTGTACATTAGAGACCGAGATGACGAAAATAATAACGTTAAATTATATAAAAAAAATTTGACTTAAGCTTAACTGGAAAGCACGGATTAAGGACAAGGGCCGGAGTTCCTGCGTTGTTGTAACCTAAATATCGCCACAGCAAGAAGACACTACCAGCTAGTACGGATACCACAAGGCACCGCAAATAGTTCAATAAGTATTCTGAACTATTGTGATTTCTCATCGTTATTAAATGAGAGAGAAATGAGAGAGAAGAAGATATCTGACATATTATTATGTATTATTATTATATTTGATATTATTATATTTCTATATTAATGTATTATTATTAGTATGATCAGTATGATATAAATGATTTAGTTGTAATAATCATACAATCAAGATAAATTATGAGACTATTAAGACGGGAGAATTATCAATTAGTAATTTAATTATACATTATTATTATTATTATTATTATTATTATATTATTAATTATTATTATTATGATTATTATTGTTATTCATTATTATTATTATTATTATTATTTTTATTTATTAATTTTTATTATTAGAGATATTATTATGAGTATAGTATATATTGATTAATGAGAGAGAGAAAGATGTAGTATGAAGAATTAGTAGATATGAATGTATTATATTAGTTATATATAATTATAATTATATTAGATTGTATGTAAGTTGAGAGAAGAAGCATTATAAATGTATAATATAATTATAATTATCAAGTAAACACAAATGGATAAATGGTATTTAGGCTTAAAGTTGACTCTCAAGATATTATTTATTATTATTTAGTTTAGTTATGAGGTATGAAGTAATGTTTAAATGACTATTGTTATGAATTTTATTAGGATATTGATTATTATTGTTGTATGATGTGTTTATATATGATATATTGTATATATTATTAATGAATGTATAAGTTGATGATCTATTATTTGAGTATAGTTATATGTATTTTATGTATTGATAATTGATTAGTATGGATTGTTATGATTGTATTTAGATTATTAGTATGTATTATGTGAGTAATGTATGAAGTTGTATTAGTATGAGTTAGAATTATTATAAAGTAGAAGCTTAATATGATCTAGAGGCTTAAAATGTTTTATCTTATCAGATAAAATATATAGTATTCTACAGTTTAATTATAGAAACAAATATTATTTATTGTTTTTTATTGTTTATTTATATTATTATATAATTTTATTGATCTATTATATTAATTAATTATATTAGTTATTTTTCTTATTATTAAAATTATTATCTCTATTACTATATTATTATATTAGTTTATATATAATTATTTATTATTATTTTACAAGTTGATTATTGCATTCATTAATTTATTCAATCATAATTAAATTAATAGTTATTAGCAATGGATCAGCTATTAATTCTCGAAGTATCAAATTCCAACCTTACAGGTACCACCACCTTATACCGAGTGCATCTAGATCTGGACAAAATGCGCAAAATCTCGTATCAACGCTTTTCCTAGGGTGTAAATCTCGGAGGGCAATAACAAATAGCTATAAAGAGAGAAGTAAGATTACTTGGTAGGGATTAGACCTTATTACGAAACCAACAAAAATAATGTATTTCAGTTGAGATATCACTCACAGCCATAATTGAGTCGTTCGTAGAAATATAAGAATCTTATTCATAATGATCAAAATAACTTGATTAACAAACGCCAGTCCTACTCTAGTTAAGGTGTCCGTTTCGTACTATTTTCTAGCGATGAATGGTGATAATACTCGACCGTCCTCTGTCCCCATGAAGTTTGGTTAAGTACTTCCTAAAACTTATGCTTGTACTATTCATAGTTCTCAGTAGCAATATTACTATGGACATAGTTGCTGATAACTTTCATTTTCCGTTAACTGCGGTGGCCTAGACGAGTGGAGGGCAGAGCGCGGGGACGAACAAAGTACTCACCTTGTTCGTTATCCTACTAAAGGCTGCTCATCTCGTATCTATCTATATTATTTATTATTATTATTATTATTATTATTATTATTATTATTATTATTATTATTATTATTATTATTATTATTATTATTGCTTTGAATTTTATGCCTTATTAATTTACTGATTTATTTGTATTTAATTATTTATTTATTATTATTCATCCTAATTATTATTAGTATTTAATTATTAGATTACTTTTAATCACAACTCTGATAATGAACTAATATGTATATTATTTTTATGTTAGTATGAACACAAATGGAGATGTTAAGAAGGAAAGTGAGGTATGTAGGATGTCTAGTTAAAATATTTTATTAATTTTTTACTTATGCCATTATTTTTAATAGTATTTGTATCTCTAAATCGTGTAGAGAGTTTTAAAAGTTTTAAAATTATCTGTAAAATTGTTCGTCTGGCGTTCATCCTTTCAGTTAATTTTAAACGTGTACGGTATTTATCATCTTAAAATTTGATAGCAACTAGCACGTAATTTTTGTTTTAGATAATTTTTTTAAACACGAATATGACATAGAAATGATTATCTTTATAACAATTTACGTTTTTTAATCAATTTTTAAATAAATTTATAAAAAAAGGAAAAGCAGTCTGAGCTCAATCAGAAAGACAATATTTTTTGTCATTCTATAGTCACTGCATTTTAACTTTTCACATAAATAAAACTACTACCTCCTCACAAACAGTTCGTTTGCGATCATCACAGTCTCACTGTGCCTCTATTATACCCCTACTACTATATTACCTATATATATATACCCCTATATATATATATATAATATATTATATTATATATAATATATATATAATTTCTATTATCTATATATATATATACACTAAAACCTACAATATATATCGAATAAATACGTAACATAATAAAAGATTCGGTTCAAATATTGCCATCGCAGTTTTCTCGGGAGACACACGGTGTTGCTTAATGTGATTGACACGACGCCTAATTATTATTAAAGATCTAATATTATATTTTCTTTGAATTAGCTAAAGAATGAGCTTCGTGAAAAGGAGGACAGACCTGTTGAGTTAGAGAGTCTCGACACCGTAAACCTTTTCTTTTTTTTTCAAAAGAAATCATCTCATGTTCTTCCTATGTTATTTTCTCCTGTAGTGGTTTTTAAATTAGCTCTTTTCTTATTAATTAACCATACTCTATTGAGTTGAGTTCAATAACCTCTTTTGATCTATATATATTATATATCTCAATTATATATATTTGTATTTATTTTATTTATTGTATTATCTACCCTATCATCTATTTTTACATCAGATTACTAATTAACACTTAGTGATAGTCTGTTATATTATATGACTGTGTTATTTAGACTTGCGAATAAGATAGATACTAAATAGAGATAGAGACGTGTGAGTATATAGTATGTATGGTGTTCGTAAGGTGAAAGTGTTTTATGATAAATATAAATTAATATATTAAGATAAAGAGTATAAAAGTTTGGCAAACGATTTCATAAACTCCTAACTTCCTAAGTTTCCTCTCAAGGCAAGATTTGATATTGTAAGAAAAAAAAACATAAACTAATTATAACAGCAATAAGTAATAAACAACGTAAAACAATATAAAATCATAAAATATTAAGATTAAATAAATCTATTTTATATTAATTCTGTCTTATATGCTTCATTATTTAGTCATCTTGAGTCACCTATCTTCTTCCCCATTTTTTTTACTCCTATTATTTAAAAAGCCATATTCATACAATAAAAAAGAAGGTGAAAAGCCAATTACACAAAAAAACCGTGAGAAATACACAACGATTTATTGTAACTTCCAAAATTGTCTATATGATATTCCTCTAGTCAATGAACTCGGTGCATGTAGGGTTCTTATGCAATGAGTGTAAATAAGTTTAGTTTTTACAATATCATCAAATGCAATTGATATAAAAGCGTTTTTAATTAAGCAAATTTTTAACTCCCAGTTTTGGACTGATGTGTTCTTAGGGTTAGGGTTGGGGCTAGAAACCCATTGTCTTATATTGTATTATATAATATTAATGTATACCGTAGTTAGTACTTAGGGTATGGCAATTAGGAATATATAGATCTAGTACGTAGTTATACTAATATAATAGTGTCAGTATGATAATTAGGACACTCTAGGGCTGACGTTGTTAGGGTGTGATGATCAACAATTGCTAACTTATCATAGAAGAATGACGTATTTGAAGGAGTATTATTGGTGTATGTAGAAATAGTATATGAGCTGCAATGAGAGGATAAAGAGATCCATTGAGAAGGTTTAGACTCAAGATAAGGTAAGGAATGAATTGATTAGTAGACTTATTGAGTTAGTGATAGTGAATGTAATTATATATATATAATGACGAATAGTGCCTTGGAAAGATACGTGAAAAGAATGGAGGTGTGAGTTGAAAGAGTGATAGTAGAGGAAATGGACTGCAGGAGAGAAGTTATATAGTATATTAGTTGGTAGAGGCGATAGAAGTATATATTAGAGGTGCATAAGGTAGGGTTGTAATAGGTGTTGGTTTTGATGAATTGGTATGAGTGTGGGCATGTACAGGGGATGACCCTATATATACATCATTGAGAGATTATACTAAGTAGAGGATCTGGTATATATCGTACTATCCTCAGTAACCTTAGTGGTAGTAATTTTTACCTCACAATATTAGTGAATGGTGGATAACGTTTCTTCTTTATTTTATTACTTTCATTTATTTCTTTCTTTACTTTTTCTTTCGTTTCTTTATTTTTTCATTTATTTATATATTTAGTTAATTGAATCTCCTTTATACTTGTATTTATATATTTCTTTTTTATTTTTATTTTCATTATATTCTTTTTCCTTTCGTTTATATAATATATATTTAATTTGTAATAGATGTTGTTTGACGTGAGCTCTTACACAATTGTATAACGGTGTCAAACTATTATAATATTGTCATCACAAACCAGAACAAAAGAAACTAACAAACAAATACACATAAGCAAACAGAGAACAATGGTCACATACAACTCATTTATAGTACACATTATTTTATAGATACTTAGAAATATAATAGATAGTTTTCTAGGTCATACAAATTAGTAACTAATATTATATTAATTATGTTATACATATACAAAACATAAATACTCATCTATATACTATAGAGTGAGAGGAATATATATTCAAATCAGCAACTTACACAAGTAATCAACATAAATAAATAAACAAACGAATAATAACAAATAACAAACATAACAATATGTTCTATATTACAGAGACAACAATAAATCAAACTATATCAAACAAATAAGCAAGAAACAAATCACGAAAACAGATAGCGCAACAAAAAATAAATGTGAAAACAAATATTGAAATCAATATTTCAAGATTTAATAGTAACAATTTTATTAAAGAGCAAATTTAATAATAATAAAAAGTACGATATACCGGTATATAATACGATAGAGATTAAATAATAATATATGAAATAATATAGTATGAAATAAAATAATAAGTAATGAGTACATAGATGATAAGATCTTAATGACGTTCCCAGCCTCTTGAACAAGGATAAATTTATATCAAATAATTTACATAATAATAAAATAATTGAAAATCACATAATATAAATCACTCATATATTTATAAATAATTAATAAAGAAATTGAAATCATCTAATAATTACATAAATAAATATAATATATAATAAGATCATTAGGAAAGTAATTGAATAAGTAATAATAATAATAATCAATAACATAACAATCACAAATAATAATATATAATATATATCTATTAGAGTCACATTAATAATTAACATACATGTAGTGAATTTATTATGGCACACTCAAATCTAACTTTTAGATTAATAATAATCCAATTAGATTTATACATCATGAATATATTAGAAAAATACAACTATTAATATTTACTCACGATTTACATAATATACATAATATAATAATAATATAAATATCATTCATATGTCACTTTAATATATTCACGGTACTTCAAATCTAAATTAAGTACGATTATATTTTTTCAGAGTAAAGTTTGTTAAAAAGAGGGATTTAGTTTTATATATATAATAATTTAAAATTAAAAAGAATATACAATAAGAGTAAATAATCATAATATCAATAAGAGAATAAAATATTTAATAAATATAATAATAAATTAAGTACATATATATTGTGCTGATTTGTTTTATATATTTTCCAGTTTGATTTATATATAATCTTTTATTCAATCATGCAATTCCATATTAGGAACACTCTGTTTCGATTTAACAACTAATACTTTATTTAATTTAAGCTTAATACAATCAGTTATTTAAAAAGTATATAAATATAAGTAAATTTAATATGATAGACATATAACGAATAACTCATAGAGAGATAATAATAGAACTACATACATAACATAATAATAATATAATAATATAATCTAAATAAAAGTAATATCATAATTTAATTATAATAATCTAACATAATAATAATAGAAAATTAGTAATTGATGCTCTATAATAACTACTAAGTTCAATAATAATATAAATAATTCACAACTAATAAGCATATAAGTTGCATTATTAATAAATAATATAATATAATAATATGAATATTCACACACACGATAATAATGGAATAATGGACAATGCGATATATTATATGATAATCTAATAATAATTCGAATAAACATACTCATATCAGTTGTATATAGTTATTCATTGCTAAATGAGTTACACGAACCATTTAACATAATAATAATAATAATAACATAATAATAATAATAATATAATAGATAATAATAATAAATAATAATAAAAGTATAATAATAATAAGTCAATCATATACATAATAATATAATAATAATACTATCCATATAATCATATAGGCTTCAACTATTTAATAATAATTCATATTATAATAAATAATAATATAAGTAATACTAATAATTAATAATAATAATAATAATAATAATAATATAATAATAGATAATAATAATTTCGCTTTCTAGCTCAATTCCATTAAGTTCTGTCGAGAACAATTCTGAAATTTCTTGCGAATCCTTTTTACAACTCTTTTGGATTGTATTCGTTGATATTAAATCTTTCTAATTGTTGATAAGACTCAATATTCACAGTTAAACAAACATATATGTGCCTCTTCAGTAACTTTACTGAACGTTAAGAGACATGCGATTGCAACAATTATAATCAATTATATAAGCAATCATGGTTGAGAAACGTCTTCTCTTGGCTATATATTAGAGATTTGCTCGTACTTACATACAAGTGAATTATCAATATATATTATATCATTATATTATACTTCCATAATGTATACAAATAACCCAATCTTAATTATCTCTATTTATATACTATCATGTATTAAAATTATCCTATATATATATCCTTTTACTACTGTTAGTTCATATCTACACTATAAATACTTTAGTATTCCGTTTATTCTTCTACCTTTCATCATTATTATTCTTCTAAATAGTATACATAACCAGTGATTATTATAATATATCATATAGATACTATAATATACAAATTTTAGTGCTATTATAGATTACTATATTTCTTTATAATACCTATATATATAAATATAGTATATATATATTATTATATATATATATATATATAAATATATATATATATATTAATTATTTATATATATATATATATTATATAATATATATAATAATATATTAATATAAATTATATAATATATATATACCAGTTTTACTAACACAAACTATGTACATTATACTGTATAAGTATAACTATAATGACTCTTACGCTCATATATACAAAACCTATAAGGCACTCACTATATAGACTTGATCCCGTATATTCTTTTAATATACCTAATAAATAAGAATATATAATGTGCACACATAATACCATATATATGATATACCTATTACGCTATATATTCCTATATAAGTAATTTATATCCTATACTTATATATTATATTATATATATATATAGCATATGCAGTATACTTAACAAATCTATACTAGGATAGCCCTAATAATCTTTGAATTATTATAATATAATATAATACTAATTCAGTATTATAATTGTTAATAAATATTTACAATACATATAGATCTATCAACTGAATATCTAATATATATATATATATAATAAATTATATATATATAGAGTATATAGAGTATATAGCTTACTTTTCACCTTACTATTATAATTAATTATTATATATATATACCTATATATATATATATTATTATATATATATATATATATATATATATTAATATAATAATATATGCTTATAATTATCATTATATCATCTATTCTACATATACTATTCTATTACTCTAACATGCTATCGATATCACCTGCTGATATTTATACCATAAACTTATACTAACTCTCTAATAAATCTCTTTCCCTAATAATACTATTATACGCCTGTTACATGTGGTGCTCACTTTTTACGCTAAATCAAATGCAGTCACAGGTATTATAACTGGTTCGTGTATTCATAAAATATTCCATTGCCCTCCAGTATTATTCTACCACCATTTTCATAAACACGTAATCATGGGTGAAAATAAAGGGGGGGCTCAAATTTATCAGGGAGGGATATAAAAGGGACTGTTTCGTACAACCTTTTTCATGGAACCTAGAGCCTAATACTGGAGTGTATATGAATATGTATATTACTGTTTTATATTATCATAGTTTTTATATTATTTGTTATTTATTTTGTAGTTATTTTACAACTTTATAAACAATGAATGATAATAATCGGTGTTATTAAATTGCAGAAGAATTGTTGATCTTTTTTGTGTTAAATTATATGTTTTCATAAGTTTTCGTAAATTTAATTTGTAACTATAAAAGCTGTTGCTCATGAGAGATTTCCTCATATTGTATTGAATCTCTGACTTTGGAAATTGGAAATTGAAATAGAATCTGTTGGTGATGTTATGTTGGAAACTCAGTTCAAGATTAATCTTTATTAAATCAGGTGTGTAATTAGTTTTATGAGGGTTAGAGTTTTACTTTATTATAATAAATAAATAATAAATTCAGAATAAATAAAGTAATAATAAATAAAGAATTATAATAATAAATAAAGAATATAAATCTAATAGGTGCTTTCATGTTCATGATATGTTTTTGCAAACTTCCCTGCACTGCAGACAGGAAGAAGTTTATCTGAACAATAAGAGTTATCGACAGATTGTAATTGTTCCCCGCTTAGGCGTTTTAGGTCAATAAAAAAGGGTTATTATTATAATTCAAGTCAATTAAATCATTTAATTTAGATAAAAATTGTATATTATCATAATTTATTACTAAATAGGGAACTTACCTTGGGTTGAATTGTCTTCTTGTGAGAATTTGAATTTTGAGTTTGCTTGCTATTTGGTTATTATACTAATATTAACCGCTATTTTGTATTTTTATCGATAGTTGGTAGCGATAATATAATATCGATGATATTTTTTTTTACAGAGTAACCGATATATAAATTGACTTCCGTGGATAATAGGCTTATTACTATTATAATTAAGTAAATTATATTAATTTATATATTCTGCCACTTATTTCAGGCAATCTGCGTCAAGATTTTAAATTTCGTACCGCCATAAAGTCATTAGAAACTTATACTTGTCTTGAATGTCGAAATAGGAGTTTTATTCATTGAGAAACATTATTATTTAATAACAAATAGTTAATAAGCATTGTTTTTCTAGCTAGCTTAAGGCTAGATTAACTTTTCTCCCCATGCAATGTTTCTAAGTACTCTCGACTATAAATTAAGCTGAATTATAAGCTTCTCTTGCTTTCTTCCTCTTGTTTGAAATTATATTCTTACTTATTTTATAATAATTATATTAATAATAGTTATTAATATATTCCACCACCTTCCCCATTCACTTCCATTCTTTATCTAATATTTAAAGGTACAACAATTATTAAGACACATTCTAAAATGAAATTCAAAAAAATCGTTCGGACTCCAAAAATTACCCCCCCCCAACGGACTCCTCCCATCAATACTTATGACGTCCCTGAAGTCCATAATGGAAATCCGTCCCAACCCCTCTTCTTTCATTTATTTCATTTCTTTCCATTTTCCTTAATTTACTTTCTTTAAGCATCAGCCTTTTCTCTTTCTTGCTTCTAAGAACGAACCCTATAAACCGTCCTTCAACTAATCTTATTCGTTTCTCCACTCCAACATTTCGTTCAAGATCCTAAGAAACACTTTCTTCATTCTTCTTCTTCTTCTTCTTCTTCGGCTTCTTCTTCTTCCTTCTTCTTTTCTCTCTTCTTTCTCTCTTCTTCTTCTTCTCTTCTTCTCCTCTTCTTTCTACTTCTTCTTCTTCTCTGCTTCTTCTTCTTCCTCTTCTCCTTCTCCTCTCTCTCTCTCTCTCCTCTTCTCTCTCTCACTCCTGGTGCTCTCTCTCTTCCTCTCATCCTCTCTCTCTCTCTTTTCTTCTCTCCTCTCCTCCCCTCTCTCTCTGTCTCTCTTCTCTCTCTCTCTCTTCTCTCTCTCCTCTCTCTTTATCACATTATTTCTTGAGACCCCTTCAACAGATTTAAAACGTTTTTAAACCTTCTTGTTAAGAAGAGTATCATTCTTGAACAAACCCCTTTTCAACCCGCTCACCAAACATGTAACTTTTTCCTCTAATATGATCTTTATTCTTAACATCTAATCTATTCTGTTTTCATAACATATATATATATATATATATGTAATTATATATATATCTATATCTATATTCATAATATTATAATTATTATGATAATTATGCCTGGTTAAGTTAAAAAAAATTTAAAAAAACATTATTATTAAATATATATAATAATATATTATATTTATATGTTATAGTATATATATATATAATATATATATATATATATATATATATATATATATATATATATTATATATAGAATGTAAAATTTCCTATATAAATTTATCTCATATATTATAAATATTTAATAATAGTATATATATATTATATATATAGTATATATATTATATATATTATTATATATCATATTATATATATAATATTATATATATTAGTTATATTAATTATATATATATAATATAATATATATTATATGATATATATATATATATATTATAATATTACATATATAATATATTGATAATATATAATATATATATATATATATATAAATTAAAAAATGAGAAAAAACAATTAAAATAAATTAAAAGATATAAATAAAAAAACAAAAACAAAAACAAAAAACAATGAGATAATTTAAAAATAAATAATCTAATAAATAAATTATAAATTATTAAATTTGTAAAATGAATGTATTCAATGTCACATAATTGAAAATTATGTTTTATTTTTAAAATCGTAATGTGTGAAAATAGAATTATTTGTGTTGGTTATAATAAGTTTTTAATTGAAATTATTTTTTACATGAACACATTGTTTACTGTTATGGAATTAAAGAAATAATTTCATTTTTTTTAAATTTATTAAACATAATTGAAAAACTGAACGAAGGTAAGAGAACTTCACTTCAATGTTTTTTAAATGCAAATTTAAAATTTGGTAACATTATATATATATATATATATATATATATATATATGTATATATAATATATTATATATATAATCAGCGTTATATATATGTATATATATATTAATATATATATATTATATATATATATAATATATATATATATATATATAGATATATATATATATATAAGTACTATATATTATATATTATATGATGGTTACCGAACTGAAATTGTCAGTTACCCAACAATTAGCCCATCCAAAAAAATTCCCAATTCCCAATCGGAATTTTTCTGAACTTTCCTTTAACTATAAAGGACAATGTAAACAAAGAAAATATTTTAATTTTTCAACATAAAATCTTATAGTTAGTACAACGCCACTTCATAAAGATATCATGAGGTATTTGAAATCATGCATGAAGGAATATCTGAACGTCCAAATAATTTCATATAAAAGATAGGTCTTTTGTATTTAGAACAGAACCACAAAGGCAATAGGATCCAACCGTGATAATGATTTAGGAGATTTCTTCTCCCCAAAAAGGATTTTGCATATCAGAATGACCCCAAATCAAGAAAAATC
>JABUQX010029717.1:37500-47500 GCA_015478945.1 Trachelipus rathkii
AGTATAATATATATTATATAATATATTGTATTATACATAGATTCATAATATATTATATATATAGTATATATAATATTATATATAGTATATAATATATATAGTATATATATCTTATATCATATCTATATCTATTCTAGTTATTACTTTCTATAATCTATATCTTTATCTATATATAATTATATACTAATATATATAATATTAATATATATATTATATATATATATTTTATAATTATATATATATAATATATATATATCTATAGATATTTATATAATATAATATATTATTTATATATATATATATATAGGTTTATATTTATATAATATTATATATAATATATATATTATATCATATGATATGATTTCCACCTAGGATTCCAACTAGATCGAACTCCCCGTTTCCAATGGGGCGACCCTGAGCTCTATACCGTTGACCACGAAGATAAGAGGCGTAGGTAGGTAGATAGGGTGTAGGTTTAAACTAAAACTTGTGTATTCACCTTCATTGTTATCTAGCTTTTAAATCCGTATGATCGGATGAATAAACAAAAACAAGGTAACACTTTAAATAATGAAAAATAACAATATGTTTTTTCGGAGAAAATGCTGTTAAAAAAGTCTTAAGTAATTTTTTTTTATTTGGTTTGCGTCCCCAAAACTTGCACGCTGTTATTATATCTATGTTCTTTCTTCATAATTTCATTATTTTTTTTTTTTTATTTTTTTTTTTTATTTTTTTTTAATATTGTCATTTCGGCATTTTTGCCTTTTCTGTAATTTGTCTTTTCTGCAGATTTTAAGGCAATCCTCTGGATTAATTGTTATTTAGTCAATGACAAAATTTAAAAATTTTGTTCAAATTTCTCTTTTAAATTTCTTCAAGTTTCTCAAAATTACGTTTATTTTTTAATTAAAATTAAGTTAAATTAAATTTAAATTCAAATTAAAAATTATTGATTAAATCTTCTTATAAGAAATAAAAACAGGTAAAGTATTGGAATTCAAAACATAAAATCATAGAAATACAAATATTTAAGCATGGTCAAAGGAACATTAAAATATAGATATAATTGGGAAATGGTTTGATTCAGGAGATATTGTTGCCAGAAGGCGTTAAAATATTGTCTAAAAATCTGAAGCAATGACAATTCTGTCAAATGCCTAACTTCAAACAGAAGTTCTGACAAATTCAGTATAATTTTAAATGATTTGTGAGCACGATTGTCAAAATCATATTTAATAAATTAATTTCTATAAATCTGTTTTATTTTCATCTTGCTTAGCAACAGAGAATTGTTTTAACTTTTATGGTCTTTTTAACAAGCTAAAAGTTATTAAACAAGAATAAAAAGTAAATTGGCCAAAATATTTTATATTTCTCAAGAAAATGTGTTTCGTCACTCATTTAAATTTTAACCTTGTTAAAAATAAATATCATTGGGAAATTTATTCCTGTTATTGTAATCAAATATTAAAAATGATAAATTTAATAACTGAGGTATTTGAATTATGTATATACAAGTATATCTCGTATTAAATATATCTATAAAAAATAGTGTTAAATATTCTGTAAACTATTGTAATATCACAGTCAATATCACCTCAAAATTCACTCATAAATTAAATGCACTGAAAATACTAACTGGAGTATATTTTGTCCAACGTAAAGAAACTCTCATAATAGTATACAGACATTACATTCACCCCCTAAATTATGTATCACCTGCTAATATCACCATTCAATATTAAGAAATTAGAAACGGTGCAAAGTAAAGTTCTCATGACAATAGGAGGCTGCTTTCCCTCCACACTCATCCATAATCTACTAACTGAAGCAAAAAAAATCTCCATTTAAAAGTCCATCTTAATATGATAGTCGGTCAAATGTACAATAAATCCCTCTCAATAGATCCCCCCCTGCATCAAATATTTAAACAACCACCACGCACCTAGAAATAAAATATGACATCAGCATTTTACTATTCTAGCATATTCAACACGCATCCTTATTCCACCAATAGAGACTACCATTACTAAAAAAAACATTCACATACAATTAACTCAAAGAGCTGATTTTCGCATATCCCAATAACACCATACTTCTAAAAATTCCGCCTGAAATATCCTACGAAGCAAACTCTAGATCTTCAAACTTGTGGATTGTTGCCCGTCTCCGTTCTGGGTACCCTCCTTCCCTTCAAAAATACAATAGATCACCCACACCATATATTCATCTTACATCCACCATAACTATTTCTTTTCAGATTTCATCTCTTATATCAGATACAACATCGCTAAACTTTTTAACACTCAAATAGTCTTTAATTTTCCTGATACCTTACAACACACCCTCATATATGACAATAATACTTCTCCCTAGCAGGAGGAGTTTATCGTGTTCCCTGCATCGGCAGCAAACAATTTTATATAGGAGAAATTTTAAAATCCCTGCAATTTTGTTTAAATCAACACAGTAGTGATATAAAAAGATGCAGCCATAGTAAGCTCTATTCCGACACATAAATCAGTCTCGTAATATTATATGGAGAGATGCTATATTCATTTTCACATTAAAATCGAAAGAACTAAAAAATTCCTAACTTTAATATATCCCCAGCTTTTTTGAATTTGATGAAACAACAACAAACTTCATAAAATCTTCTATTAAAAAAAGGATGCTCAAATCTCATACGCCAGCCAGGATACTCGAACTCATTTGATTTGATATCTTAAAA
Source organism: Trachelipus rathkii (assembly GCA_015478945.1). Taxonomy (NCBI): domain Eukaryota; kingdom Metazoa; phylum Arthropoda; class Malacostraca; order Isopoda; family Trachelipodidae; genus Trachelipus; species Trachelipus rathkii. Next base: position 40,235 of record JABUQX010029717.1, read on the forward strand.
AATAATATTTTTCTCTTCTTCCCTTTTTGATGTCGTTCCGCTGTTCTTTTCGTCCCAAACTGGCTATTAGTTCATTCCTTGTGCTGCTCTGCTGAAGTTAGCATGTACTGACTAACGAAACGTAAACGTCTTAATTGTAGTTAATGTTTTAAAAATATCTTTCCCGACTTTTTTTATTTATAATGGTTTTAAATTAAGCTCTTCATATAATATATATATATATATATATATATATATTCTTTATTATTAATTTAAATATTTTATAAAGTATTATTTATATTTAATATATTTATTATATTTATTTAAATTATATAAAAAAGAATATATATAAAGTTATATATAAAGTTTTAAGAAATATGCACCTTCTTTGTAAATATTTATACAAAATGATTCGATTTGTTTTCTGAGATCAGTATCAGGAGTGTTAAAGATTTTGTTTGTGTTATTTGCTGCAATAGAATGATTCTTAGACACTTTAATCAACTGGAATACAAAACAATTGCAATTTTCCCATATACAGAAAACCTACCTCCCTCCCAACTACACTCACTGATTTTCATCACACCCCATATATACAAAAATAGCCACACTTTCCTCTTTGCTCCTCCGTGCCCTACATATATGCTCCCCCTTTTTTAAAAACAGAATTTGACCTCCTTTTTTCCCCATTCACAAAACTACTCTATCCCCGTCAATCTATAATAAACAGCTCTAAAAAAAAGCCAAACGTAAATTTTACTCTATAAATAATAACCCCCCAGACCCCCTAGATATTGTCTACCCATGCCCACAAACCCCACAGGTCCCCTAAAACACCTTTTACCTAAGAATATTTGCTTTACACAATCAAATACTTTCCCATTACAAAAATTTCTTCTCCCCCCAAAAATTAAAAACAATGATCTCATAGAATGCGTATATTCCATACCTTGCAAAGATTGCAATTCAACTTATTTTGGCGAAACTAACTATTTTACCCGAAGGTCATACTAGCACAAATATGATCTTAGAATCAATAATATAAACTCGGCCCTCACTTTCCATAGAACAAACCATGATCATTCTATTGCAATAAATAACATGAACAAAATCTTCAACACTTCAGATACTGATCTCAGAAAACAAATCGAATCATTTTGTATAAAGAATTGAGAAAATTACAAAAAACAATAAGGTGAAACTAAGATAGATTCGATACAGTTAAATGTAATGAAGGACACATACTTCTATAAAAAATAATAGAAAAACCAACCAACTTCAAAATTTAAAGACATTCTGAAAATCTCGATCCTCCACTATCGTTGCTTGTTTGACCACCTACCTGAAGAGGTCTCACTACATAGAGACGAAAGCTTGTAGTTACACAGACGTTTTCATTTTGAAATGGAAAGTGTTTTAACTCGAAAAAAAATCAATTTTGTGATATTAGTAAAATTTTGATATACATCTAGTGTTTAAATTTTTTATGATTAAAACGTTTTTAAAAGTGAGATAAATTTTTTAAGTAATTTAAAATAAGGGCAGAAATTTCCATATAAAATTATATTATAGTATATATATATATATATATAATATTATATATATATATATATTATATATATAATATATATAATATAATATAATATATAATATATATATATATATATAATATAATAGGTAGTAATATATTATATATATTATTATAGTATATATATTATATATATAATATATATATATATATAATATATATATTATATATATATATATATATATATATATATATATATTATATATAGTATAATTATATATATACGCCTCGTGGTTAGTGGTGTGTAGTGTTTAGTGTTGACTCGCCGACTCTCGTTGTTTTATCTTCCAGATGGCAAGATTTAAAACTCAGCTGCGAACACTTGGTGGCGACAGGCTTGGATAGCCGACCTTAGAGTTTTGATTTCCTGTAGTCCCTCCCGTGTTACCCTCTGAGAAGGGGATTAAGCACTGTTAAAAGGAAGTTTTATATATATATATATATATATATATATATATATAAATATAATATAATAAATAATAATATATAATATATAGATATATATATATATATATATATATATATCTCCTATCATTTGTTTTATTACAATTTTTTTCTGTATATAATATATTATATTATATAGTATATACTATTTATATATAAGTATTATAATATATTATATATATATATATATTAAAACAAGAGTATAAATGTCCGTAGATTTAAATAAAAAAATTTTGTTATTTATTTTGTTGTGTAATGCTATATTTACTTGTTTTTCTATTCATTTCTTATATTTCAATACTTTTAGACTGCCTGCTATGTTTATATTATAGCAGACATTACGTATAAGTAAGAGACGAATGGTGATCATTTGTTTCTTATTATACGTAATGGTTTTAATGGTTTTCATGGATTTTTAATGTTTTTAATGGTTTTAATGGTTTAACAATATCATATTACCTGAACAAAGGAACGTTTGTTAACATAAATTTGCATATATTTAAATACTTTTATTTAAAAAGTTTATAAAATTAAGCACTTTGTTTTATCATGATTATTTATTAGCATAATGGTATTTTACTTTAAATGAAGAAACGAAACAGGAAAATATAATTTAAATAATAAATGCTCAAGAGGATTAGAAAGTGGTTTTGAAAAATGTTTATATATATATATATATATATAATATAAATATATATAATATATATATATAATATAATATATATATAGTGATATATAGATAAATATATAATAATACCGTAATAATATATATATATTTATATTATATATATATATATATAATAGTTTATGAATACCATAAATAGTGAACTTTATATATATATATTATATATTATTATATATATATATATATATATATATATAATATATATATAATATATAAGATTATTATATTATATATAGTATATATATATATATATTATAATATATATATATTATATATATATAATATATATATGTATATTATATATATATTATATATATATATATTATTTTTATATATAATATATAATATATATATATATTATATAATATATAATATATTTTATTATATAGATATATATATATAATATATAATATATAATATATGATTATATATATATATATAATTATATATATATTTATACAGTATTATATATATATAAGATATATAGTATAATATATATATATATAGGTAGATTAGTTAAGTCTTATAAAAAGTTATAGATATATATTATATATATATTCTATATATATATATATATATGTATGTATATATATGTATTATAGTATTATATATAGGTATAAGAGAGTATAGTGGTTATATTATAATATATAATATATTAGTTATAATATTAGTTATATTATATATATAAGTATTATAGTTATATATCATATATATATTTATATATATATATAATAAGAACGGAAATAGAATAGTTAGGTTGATGACATGGGGTAAGTTGAAAGAAAAGCCCCCCCCTACCTTCCCTCATAACCTTTATTGATGGCCCTTCACGTCAAATGGTCCACCTAAGGGCTTTACAACACCGTGACGGATCCCCTCTGTGGTATCTTGTTAATGTATAATTTATACCTTGGGGTAGGCCCACAATCATACCACCTTGCAATATCCCTCCATTCACTCCTATTATTCACCTTCTTACCACCTCTGCAAATTGACATTTCTTTCCTATAGACACTCCTTTACTGACTCAATCCACTTTTTCTTCTGTTTCCCAGCCGGTCGATTAAAAGCACACCCAACCGACTATCTTCCATCCTTTCCGTATTACCAAACCATCTTAAAACACTATCATTTATTCTCTCATTTACGGCTTTTTACATACCACGCAACTCCCTAACAACTTCATTTCTCATTAAATCAATTCTTCTCACATCTAAGACGCCCACAATATTGTCCATCTGAACAGATTGTACCTTAGATCTATATCTCTTATTTCAGATTATAGTTTCACTACTATACATTAACATCCGTAACAACATACCTTTATGCAAAACCATTGACCACTCAAGACTTATTCCCATTGTATTCACCAATATATAATTGCACCAACCATCTTCATACGATTCATTCACAACTTTTCTACTACACTCTCCATCATCCTATCCCTTTTCATCCAACATGCAGCCTAAATATTTAAACTCATATACTTGTTCCGATTGCTCCGCATCCAATATTATTTCATACCGCGAGCTCTCCACTCCATCTGAAATCACATTACTCTTATCTACATTTACTTTCAAACCTATCCTTTTACTCACCCTGTCAAACCCCTCTACTAGTCCTCTCATACTTTCTTCAGATTTGGGTGTTTGCTAAGCCTCCATGGTTTGCTTTGTATTTTCTTTTTAATGAAACCATGTTCCCAACAGTTTTCGAGTGTCGGGCAAACGTTTTATCTAAATAACCTGAAACTTGATCTATACAATGGTTATCTAAAGATTATCTAAAAAAATTATCATTAGGGTTTTTGATATCTACAGCCAAGAATCTTCCTAGATTTGAATCTTAATACTATGAAATGTTTTTATATATATTTTTTTTTATAATTTTTTTTTTTTTAAAAGATCGTTATAAAAATATATATATATATATATATATATATATATATATATATATATATTTATATATAATAGTATATATATATATATATATATATATATATTAGTATTAATATATATATAATTTTATTATAATATATATATAATATATCAGAGCTATGTATTATAATTCGGAGGTGCACCTTTTTTATTTAATTTTTTGTATCCCCACTATTCTTGTTAAAAAAAAATTCTCTCTTTTCAGTGAGCAGCGGCAAAATGGATGGTTATGGCAAAAATCAATTAAATAAAAATTTTGTATCTCTTCTAATTATATTAAAATGATATTGATAGAATTAAGTATGGAATTTTATTGCTGAATGTTAAAAATTTGATTTTAGTAACGTTTGGAAATCATTTTATAAATAATGGTATTGTTTCTAGTGAAAGGTTTTATTTTTTACCTTACTTAATGGAATTTGATGGAAAGTATTTATAAAAATTAATGTAAGTATAATTTTTATGAGCTCTGAAACTTTGATTTCTAGCATTTTGCTGAATCTTTAGATGTTGCTTTGCATATTCATTTGAGTAAACTATGTTTTATCCTTTTTGAAATAAAGTTTCTAAATTCTGGTCGAAATGACTTTAAACTTGAAATATACAAAAGTGCTTCTATAATCTAAAAAACAAACATTAATTAGTATTTATTATATCAGTCAGCATTACCAATATATCGATTTCCCTACGCGTAGTAAATGTTGGTTGATCAAAAGTGTTTTATTCCGATAATTTTTGTTTTATCGATCAAAGTGAAACTTTCAGAGCATTCATGATAAGGGAGATGCATTTTTTTAATTTATATATATATATATATATATATATATTATATATATAAATATATATATATATATTTAATATTATTATATATTATATATATATATATATATATATATACTGTATATATATAATAATAATTATATATAAATATATTTAAAATATATATAATTTATATATATATATATATATATATATATATATATATATATATATAGTAATATATTTTTTATATACTCTGTCTATACAAAATATATAGATATGGATATATTTATACTATATAATATATATATATATTTATATATATAGTATATATATATATATATATTTTTTTTTATATTATTATATTATATATATATATATATATATATAATTTATTATTATTTAATTATTCTTTTTTTTTTTTTCTTTCTATTAAAAAAAAATAAGAAAAATATTTTTAAAAAAATTGTTGGGTTTACAAATATTATGATTTAAATATGAAAAAAAATTTACATATGAAAATTATTTTCATACTTTGACGGAATTGGTGTTTCTTTCGGTTTTGTTTATTGATAGAAGAAAAAATCCTATTCAATTTTTTTTTTTTTTAGAAAATAGATCAATCTTTTCATACTTTTTCAAACCATCGAAAAATGCAAAAATGATTACAAACATAACTGAGAGACATGTCTTTTTTTTTTAATGAGAAAACAAAATCAAAAACGCTAAAGACCAGATGATCGATGTAGAATGACGTTTTAGAGGCCTCGAAAAGGCTGCATATGATATTTTGCATGATACGAATCTAATGAAAATTAGGAAATTTATGGTTCGTTTCCCCTTTAAAAATTTTCACAAAATTTTCTATTGGAAATCATAAAATCGAAACCTCTCCTTAATAGTTTTTCATATTTCTGTAACCGTTTGTTATGATATTATTGGCAGAAGTAAACAAATGCTGATGAAATGATTATATAAATATAACTTGAATATGTAACGATACATCAATTGAAACAATCTAGCTAGTTGCAACTAGTTGCAAGTTATTTAAACAACCGTAAACTAATTTCATAACATTCTTATAATTATCACAACTATAACAAAAAACAGTATTCATAATATAAACACACACAAATCGCATACATATGGCAAACAACTGTATTATATAATTACAAATATTCATAGTTCCACTAACGAGAATGTAATCAATATGCAAGCAAATGAAGACCTATAATTCCTTTATTTACTTTACAAGATCAAAGAACTGAGATGAAATAAATCTTCAGATCTTGAAGCGTTTATCAACATAATTACAAGTTGAAGTTCAAATGCGCATTCGAAGTTCGAGAACCTCAGGCAAAGCCTTTAATTTTCAAACACTTTGAACTTATTTATCAGTACTAGTTATATGTATCTTGTAAAGATAAAACAATGATTATTTTATAAAGGTGATAATATATATTATATATATATAATAATATATATATATTATATATTATATATATATATATATATTATATATACTAATATATATTTATATATTATATATAATACTATATATATATATATATATATAATATGTGGTGTGGATGGTGTTGTGTGTGTGTGTGTGTGTGTGTGTGTGTTGTGTGTGTGTGTGTGTTGTTATTATGATGTGAGTGTGTGTGTGTGTGTGTGTGTGTGTGGACATTCGGTTAGACGTTTCTCCGTAAATATTTCTTTTTGGGATATAATATGTTGGTAAAAAATATTCAAATGGAGAGGGAAAAACAAATTGTTATCTATTTTTTTTTGGAAATTTTTTATTTTATACTTCATTTTTATTTATTTAATTTATTTATCTATTTTATTTATTCAATTTTGTTGATAGATGG
>JABUQX010029717.1:52500-55000 GCA_015478945.1 Trachelipus rathkii
AGAGATCTGACTGGAAAGAATTTATCTACGAGGACACTTACAGCTCTCGTGGAGCTATCATCAAATCGGAGATCGGAGGTTTATGTTGATAAAGACGACGTGTGAAATCATTGGTGTCCTTCAATGTAGAGGGAGTTGCAACCCTTGCAAGCAATTTTGCAGACACATTGTGAGAGTTCAGAAGGAGGGCCAGTTTGGCGAATGCGAGGTTTTAGCTTTTGTTTTTTTTTAGGGGGAGGACATCAGAAGAAGTGAAATGTAAAGTTTTATGGAAAATATTTTTAATGTGGTTGAGAGGGAATTGAGGCAGAGGAAGGAAAGAGAGTAAATTAATAGAGTGGTTAGTGGGAGAATTGTAATTTTTTGTTATTTTCTATGTACAAAATTTACAAAAATGTAAGCTCATTGAATCTTTTTGTTTCACTAATTCAAATAATTACAATAAACTTAAATGAGAATATAACATTGACACCATACAAAATAATATTTTGTGCACCACACAATTTTTAAAAAAATTAAATCTTCCAAACTTTAACTGGATAACAAATTTTCCTGCTTTTAAATTTAGGTCTTAATGTTTAAATCAAGGGCAGGGCGGAGTGATGAATGATCAATGAAATGATTTCGAAATGTGACTGAAAATGTGCTATGTTCAAGAAAGCATCTTAAATATGTAGGCGATGTTCTATTGTTTGAGTTAAATCTATGTTTTGTATGATTGTAGACTTGGGTTGTGGCCCGATTTTTGTTTATTTGGGGAGTTATTGATATATATTGATGAGGTGGTTTGGTATGAGATTGTCAATGCAATTCTTTGTAATGACTCCATGAATGCAATTGTTTAGTGTGTTGTCCGGAGGAGGAAAGATGTTTTTCAAAATGCTATTATAATAGAGAGCTGGACAATAAGATTGATTATCTTAGTTAGTACATTTTGCATTTTTTAAGACTTATGACAGGAGTGTAAAACGTTTAGTGTCTTAAAATAGGATTGTGTCTGCCTACTACTATTTTAAATAATTGATTTTGTCTCTTCTTGTAGGTATTAAATTCGGATGATTTTAGGACGGCCGGTTATGGCTTGGAAGACTGTGTTTTGTAGTTTTTATATTTACTCTTTGCTCGAATTGGCTGTGGAATAGTGCTATGCTGGAGATGCATAGTTTAAAGTGGCCCTTATAAACTATATAAATGGTGAGATGAAGATAACCCTGATTCCTGATTTCGTTTTGGGAGAGCGTTCGAAATATATTTCATGTTCCTTTGCTGAGCTTTTTATTTGGTGAATGTGAGATGAGAAGGTGAAGTGAGTGTCTTTGGAGATTTATCAAGGGGAATGTGTGAGCTGTTTAGTTTTATTTGAGGTTGGAAAAAGGATTGAAGTCTGTCTATGGTTGGTGCTAAGAGTGATTGAAGATATTTCTAGCTGTTGAATAAAATTCTAAGGGTGATTGAAGATATTTCTATCTGTCGAATAAAATTCTATTCGTATATGTGATGACTGTGAGTATGGGTGGTTGTTTTGTGAAAATGAAAACGTCATCGAAATAAGTAACTATTATTGTGTCTGGGATTTATGAAATGAGAAAGCTATGAAAAGGTTGAAGAGAATAGGGAATCTCAGTTTCAAGGGATTGATTATTTTTGACTGGAGATTTTTCTTAAATATTTTTGATTTAAGGCTAGATGAAAATTTTAAAATACACTTTTCAAGCTGTTGGATAAAGGGAAGTTTATGATCTTATGTATGAGGATCTCTCTTAACAGAGTGTCAAAGACTTTGTTTATGTCAACAATTATTAGTATGGTTCTATGAAAGGTGATTTGTTGGATATATATATATATATATATATATATATATATATATATTATATATAATAGTTTTTTTTATATATATTATATAGATATATATATATATATATATATATATATATTATATTTATTATATATATATATATATAATTATATATAATATTATATATAAATTATTTTATAATAATATATATATATATATATATATATATATATATATATATATATATATTATATAATGTTCTTTGCATGAATATAATGAGCTACATCTGGAAATACTTTTCAACCTGACATGTTACTGACTTGAATGGTAACTTGCTTACAAATGGGCACTTTTTGCTGGACAATCACAAAAGATCAATTTTTTGTATATATATAATATAGTAATATATATATAATATATATATATATAAATAATATATATATATATATATATATATATATATATATTATATATAATATAGATTAATATGACCGTAGGCAGAATTTGTTTTTGGGTGGGTGGTTAAGGACGAAAGAATATATATAAATTATTATATATATATATAATATAATAATATTATATATATATATAATATATATATATTACATTAATATATATATATATATATACTATATATATTTATTATATATATATATGTTACTGATTAAGACAAATTTATTTCAATTAAAATAATTTAATTTATAT
>JABUQX010029717.1:60000-65000 GCA_015478945.1 Trachelipus rathkii
AAAAGTAGCGATTTCTTACTCAGTTAATAAAAGAAAAGTACAGAGTCCACTACTTCGTTGCAGAAAAAAGTAACTTCGTTAGTAACCGAGTAAAGGACTGGTGCCCACCACTATATATATATATATATATATATATATATATATATATATATATATATATATATAATATATATATATATATATATATATATATATATATATATATATATATATATATATATATATATATATATATATATATATAGTATATATATAAATATATCAATGCACAGGACCCACCACGGCTCTCAAAGAAGCGGCCACATTGAGTTGAAAAAAAAATCAACATCATTAGTGGATCCTGGCATGAACATATTTGAATGTCAAGAAAAATTTGAATGGCGAAATGAATATTCATTCAAAAAATAAATAAAACAAGCCTTTGGCTTGCTCCTAACGGAGCAAGACTTTTCCCTGAGCACGTGCTACGCACGCGCAGAGGGCTCCTTTCACTCGCCCGAGGAAACCAATCCGAAAAACTCATGATTGACAAAATTGTAAGTGAAAACGTTACCGCTTTTGTGCTGTTTTATTTTTTAATCATGATAATAGATAAAAAAGCAAAATTTAAAAAATAAATTTATTAATAACAATTTTATTAAGAATATAGGGATCAACCCTTCGGACTGTAATGGCGAAAGGATGGTAGTTTCAAAAATATGTTGCTCCACATCATTCAACAAATCGATACGAATTTGGAACGTTTTTTTGCATGTTTAAAATTAATAGGATATAGATAAAATTAAAATTATATCCTTATATTATAAATAATCCTAATACTACATAACAAAATCATATGTTGCAAATCATATTCGCTTCTTGGAGATTCACTTTTTGGAGATACAAGAAAGTAGTGTACTACTATTAAAGTGCGGAAGATTTGGATAAGATATGGGGACAATCTTTTTTTACAAGGTTCTATATACCACACGGTAGGAAAATGACGACGGCGAATAAGGTCCAGTTGGGGACAATCAATGAAGATATGTCAAACAGATTGCGGGGTATGGCGACGTCAGAATTTACAGATGGGATTAGGGTCCCGTGACATATAGTAGATTAGATTAGATTAGATTGTTAGGGTGGTGGTCTCTATTGAGGCCCCTTGTCACTGCGACCCACTTGGAGTCCTTTGTGACACGGCCTGTCTATTAAACATACTCCTGTTCATCCCGATTTTTCGCAGGTAACTTTTCTCAGGACTTCTTCAGGAGACGAATTTGATTATCGTAAGCTTCAGCAGCTCCTCTGCCAATTACAATACTTTAGCGCAGCTTAAAGTTTTCGCAATTACATAGAATGGTTCTGCCGTTTTCTACTGCTTCACGGCAGTATCGGCATGAATCACATTTTACTTTTCCCATTTTCTTGAGGTGATATCTGACTGGCCCATGTCCAGTCAGAATTCCAGTCAGAATTCGAAGATCAGATCTACTCAGAGCAAGCACTTCCTTTGCCTTTCTCGGAGAAAGATCAATCAGATCTTTAGCCTGTCTGAGACCAGGGATGCTTGTCCAGTAATTGGTCATAGCTTTGTGTTCCCATTGTTTCAGAGATTCTTTAATGTGGGCCTTAGAAAGTCCACAGAAGGGTTCCGGACCACAGTAGGCGGTTCTGGCTCCTTCCTTAGCGAGGCGATCAGCCTCCTCATTGCCTGGTACACCTTGATGCCCCGGCACCCACATCAGATTAACTCTGTTGTGTTGAGCCAGTTGCTGTAGGGTACGTTGACATTCCCAAACCAGTTTAGAGTCATACATGCAGGAGCTCAGAGCCCCGATAGCCGCCTGACTATCAGTTGCCACAGCGATCTTTGCCCCTCGCATCCCTTTTTCTATGTTTATTCTGGCACAAGCCATTATGGCGTAAATCTCTGCCTGAAAGATGGTGGGAAAAGCACCCAGGGCTATACTGCGCCTGCAATTGGGTCCGACCAGTCCCGCACCAGTCCCACCATCTATCACCGATCCATCAGTGTACCACATAATGGTTCCTGATTCAAGTTTAGGACCTCCATTATCCCAAGTTGAACGGTTTGTAAGAAGGATTTTATACTTCTTTCCAAAGCTTTTTTGTTTTGGCATTAAGTCCGAAACTACAATGCCCATTTGTATCTCTGGTACATCTTCCAAAATTCGAAGGTGTCCGAGTCCAGTTCTGAGTTTGATTTGACCAAGAATGGCCAGTCTGGTTGCACATGACATGGCCTCCCTTCTGATGTGCAAATGCAGAGGAAGGAGGCCTATCAGTGCCTCCATGGCTGCAGTAGGGCAAGTATGCATTGCCCCTGTGATCGCTAGGCATGCAAGCCTTTGCAATCTTTGAAGTTTATTTTGTGCAGTCCTTTGTTCAACCTTCGGCCACCAAACAAGTGAGGCATAGGTGATTATAGGTCTGACTACAGTTATGTATAACCAATTGGTCATTTTAGGTTTCAGTCCCCATGTTTTGCCAAGCATCTTTCGGCATGTCCATAGGGCCATCGTACCTTTATCCACTACCCTTTTAAGATGTGGATTCCACGTTAGTTTTTGATCTAGGATTACTCCCAGATATTTGACTTCAGTGGAAGGGTTAATAGTGACATCACCAATCTTGGGAGCCGTGTATTTTAGCTTCCTCTTCCTGGTGAAGGGCACTATTACTGTTTTGCTTGGATTGATGTTTAGTTCCCTTTCCAAACACCAATTGTAGGATATATTGAGGGCATGTTGCATGAGTTCCATTAAGACCTCTATGTGTTTGCCTCTAATAATAATTACAAGGTCATCCGCGTATCCTTGTACCTCGAATCCGGATTCACTGAGTTTGGTGAGGAGACTATCAACCACCATGGTCCATAAAAGGGGTGAAAGTACCCCTCCTTGGGGGCATCCCCTCCCAGATGTCACAGTGATCATCTCCCCTCCCAGTTCAGCCGTAATACGTCTTGTCCCCAACATTGCTTTTATCCAAGCAATCGTTGAGGGTCCGACGCCCTTGGAGGCGGCGGCATCCTCCATGGTCACATGCATGGTGCTATCAAAAGCACCCTGCACATCCAGGAAAGCACATACCGCCACCTCCTTGTGATCTAGCGCTCCTTCTATCTTGGATACCAAGCTATCTAGTGCGCCAACTGTTGATCTACCGGACTGGTAGGCCCATTGATTAGGATGGATTTTCTTTTCTATCGAATTTTCCACCCTTATGTGGTAGTCTAGCACCTTTTCCATTGTTTTCAAAAGAAATGATGTAAGACTTATAGGTCGATTGGATCTGGGGTCAGACGTGGACCGTCTCCCCGTCTTGGGGATAAAAACCACCCTTACTTTCCTCCACAGCTGGGGAATGTATCCCAGGGCATAGCTCGCCCTAAACACTCTCACCAGCAGCGGAAGCAGACTCTCCATTCCCTGTTGAAGCAAGGCTGGGAATATGCCATCCCCTCCAGGAGATTTATATGGGCCGAAGGAATTTATTGCCCATTCTACCCTATCAGGGGAGAAGACTCTTCCAGACAGACTTTCCGTCCATCTATTAGGTCTCCTATCATCCCATATATCTACTTCCTCCCCGTCGTCAACTATTACATTGTGCGGAAAGTGAGTGTTTATAAGTTCCACTAAGGTTTCCCTGTGGTCCTTTGTATAACTGCCGTCTTTCTTTAAGAGAAGGCTCGGCCCATTAGATTGGTCCTTTGAGAGCACTTTATGTAGACGCGCAGTTTCAGATTGGCTCTCAATGCTTTCACATAGAGACTTCCATGATCTTCTTTTGGATTTCCTAAGTTTCCTGTTATAAGCGGTTAGGGCAGTTTTGTATGCTTCCCAATTTTTATCCCGCTTAGCTTTATTGAAGAGTTTCCTGGTTTTAGATCTTAGAGTGGTTAGCTCTTGATTCCACCAGGGGAAGCTTCTAGTTATCCCTCTTTTTTTCAGAGGACAACTATTTTCATATGAATCTTGTATGATTGATTGCAGTTGGGTAGTGGATACATCTAGGTCCTGTACATCAAACAGTCCCTCCATATCCTCTACTCGCTGTTTAAGGAGCTCTTTATACAAGCTCCAGTTTGTTAGCTTAGGTATTCTCCGCTCCTCCTCTACTCTCTCCAAAGCTATGATTCCGAACCTGATGTGTCTATGGTCTGAATGAGATACTTCATCAGACACATACCAGTTCGAGATCTGTATGCCACGAGTGGCATTTATTAAGGTTAGGTCTAAGACCTCTTGTCTGTTCGATGTGATGAATGTGGGCTTTCTGCCCTCATTCACCACATCAATACCATATTGAGCTAATCACATGTTGCAAATCATATTCGCTTCTTGGAGATTCACTTTTTGGAGATACAAGAAAGTAGTGTTACTACTATTAAAGTGGGAAGATTTGGATAAGATATGGGACAATCTTTTTTTACAAGGTTCTATATACCACACGGTAGGAAAATGACGACGGCGAATAAGGTCCAGTTGGGGACAATCAATGAAGATATGTCGAACAGATTGCGAGGTATGGCGACGTCAGAATTTAAAGATGGGAGGAGGGTTCCGTGACATATAGTAACTGTGAGTGATATTGGTGTGGAAAATACGGAGGCATGCAAGGATCACCTCGTATAAACGCTTTCGTCGGTGGGAGGAGGACCACTCACCGATGCTGGGCTTTATATTTTTAAGTTTCGCTCCCCGCTGATCTTTCGTCCAGCACTCTTGCCAATAAGATCGAAAACTTTGCCGGAGAGCTGGATAGTAATCAGTTAATGAGAGGCGGCCTTGTCGAATGGCATCTGGGAGGTACCTGGAACAGCTCCGAAAAGAAGAGGCGGCCATTTTGGGCTCTCTATCGGCGACTTCATTGCCAGCTACTTCTAGATGAGAGAGAGTCCAACATAAAATAATTTGTTTCTTATGGGAGAGGAGCAGCCGAAGAAATTGTTGTACGGCGGATACCATTGTGCTTTTAGAATAAGGGATTTA
>JABUQX010029717.1:70000-80000 GCA_015478945.1 Trachelipus rathkii
GAGACATACCACAATCCCTGTCTCTACTCCGCTATTAATATTAAAATAATCACTTTTGACTCTATTTTATCTTACACATGCTTCACTATCGTCATACATACTTTTTTGGATTCTATTCAGAAGCTTACCACCAACACCATATCACTAAACACCTGCCATAGATTCCGTATTAATCCTATTATACGCCTGTTACAAATCATAAATCCTAAATACATTTTATTCTTCTCCTCCCTCATTATCCCAATTCATTTGTTTCAATGTTACACAGATTTGATCCACAATCTCTTACCACTTTTCTAGAAACACACCCGTATATCTTGCCCAAATAGATTCTCAACTCTTCGACGCACTATCTTTCGACCAACATATAACATATAATCTTCCCTACAACACTCAATAAAACTAATTCCCCTTATAATACTTACAGTTACCTTTTTCCCTATCCCTTATATAAATGAGGTACTATTATTGCTATCCTCCAATCCCTCGAAACTATACGCTCCATAAACGTTTTGGTTATACAAACTTCCAAATTCAATGATCACCATCTGCCTAAGATATATATATATATATATATTATATATATATATATATATATTATATTATAATATATATATTATATATAGTATATTATAGATATATTATATATATATTATTATATATATATATATATACCTATAAATATGGTTTTGTGAGGTGAATCGGAATAGAGTTCTGAGAGGATTGGTGGAAAGATTTGGAGGGTGTGTAAAAGGATGGGATTTGAAATTAAACTTAGATAAGAGTAAGGTTATGGTTTATGAGTGAGGACAGTTCCTCGGTCGATTTGTTGAAGTTATTGGCTAGATGGTGAGCAGCTGTGGAACAAGTGGACTGAGTTTAAATATTTAGGATATATATGATGTTGCGAAAAGGGAACGGATGATTGCCGAGTGTAGTAGTAAGCTGTGAATTGCAGGGAAGGTGGCTGGTGCAATTAAATTCCTTGGTGGAGTAAAGAGGACAGTTCTTGAGTGCGCTAGTGTTCTTTCAGTGATGGTAAGTTGTTACCTGTGTTAATGCTTAGTAGTGTGAGACTATGGTCTTGGAATAAGAGGTGTATGAATCTAAAGTACAATGTGTTCCAGATGGACAAATCTTAGGGGCGGTGTTAGTGTGAGAAGAATTGATAAATGAGAGAATGAACGTATTACAGAGTAGTATGGTATGAAAGAAAGGGGTAAATTGAGAGAATAAATGAAAGTAGGTTTAGATGGTTTGGTCATGGGAAAGGATGGATGATAGTCGGTCGGTTGGTTAAGCGGATTATAGTGGTGAGTGTGTTGGAATCGACCTGGCTGGGAGACCGAAGAAAAAGTGGATTGATGCAGCAAAAGAATGTCCGGAGGAGTGAAATTGGGAGTTTGGCAGGGGCGAGAAAAAAGTGCATTATAGGAGTAAATGGCGGGTTTTTGTGAGTGGGTGGTTGTGGCCCACTGGGCCAAGGGATGAACCCCATTGGCGATGGATGCCATTAGTGAGGGTCCGTCGCGGTCCAGGAAGCCTAGGGTGGATTTTTCTGTGCAGCGAGTTTCCACTAATAGGTATAAAAGGGGAGGTAAGGCTGGGCTTTTCTTTCGACTTAGTGTCATATTCTGTCTACTAGTTTTCTGTTTCTCGTAATTTTAAGCACCATACCCGCAGTTTGGGGGAAAAAGTCGGTGTTGATGATGATGTGTATATATATATATAATATAATAACCATATAATATATATATATAGTATATATATATTATATATATATAATATATATATATATGTATAAATTAATGACATACTTTACATTTATAAATGGAAATTTATTAGAATAACATTATAAAAAATAATAATATGCAATACGTAGAAAATGCATAAAAAGGAATATAAAAAATCATTGGCAAGTCTAAAATTGCAAAAGTACTGCAAGTACAAGCACATAGTTTACCAAGACAAAAAGGCTTCACAAGTACAAGTACAAGTACAAGTACAGTGGTTTTAGAAACTGCAAGTAACAAGTACAAGTACAGTACTCCAAAAATGATAACTTAAGTACAAAAGTACACAGTACTTTGTTACTTGAACCCACCCGATAATAATATAATATATATGATATATATATCATATATACTATATATATAGTTATTATATATATATATAAAATATATAATATATAATATATCATAATATATATATATATTATTATATATATATATATAATCATATATTATAAATTAGCTCCAGTACGCATCGAAGCATCTAAACGGACAACTAATCGGAAAGCGCAATCATACTAACACAGCAAAGCGCAAAACTACAGGAAACATAAAAAAACACACTGAACAATGGGACGATATAATATATATATTATATATATATATATGTATATATATATATATATAAATAAATAAGTATAATATATATATATATATATATTATTACTATATATATATTATAAATTATGTATATAAATGATCTATAATAATTATATATATATAATATATATATAATTATATATATATATATATATATAGTATTATAATATATAATAATATAATTTATATATACCTATATATTAATATATATATATATATAATATAAATAATATATATAATATATATTATATATATATTATATATAATATATAATTATATAATAATATATATTACTATATATATATATATAATATTATATATAAATATATAATATATATATATATATTATATATATATATATATATATATAAATTTCGGTCATTTATAATTAACGTTTTTTTTTAAATACCAAACAACATTACTGGAAAATATGAAAATTAAATTTGAATTCAAATACACAAAAAAAAAACCAATAGCATTGATAATATAATTAAATAATAATTAAATTAATATAAACGAAAATATTTAATACATAACAGTATATACAGAAAAACAGATACGATAAACAGTAGACAAAAAAATCTAATTATTAGAACGTATATTGCAGAAAGCCTGAGACGAACAGAAAGGCCATAGGAGATTAGGCCAATCTATCTATATAGCCTAGTAACATGTGTTTAAATATCATTTAGAATGTATAAAAAAAGTTATAAAAATAATAAATTGATAATAAAAGTAAAAGGCTAATTGAAAAGCAGTATAGCATTAATTATTATTATTATTATTATTATTATTATTATTATTATTATTATTATTATTATTATTATTATAATTATTATCATTATCATTATTATTATTATTATTATTATTATAATAATTATAATAATTATAATAATTATAATAATTATAATAATTATAATAATTATTATTATTATTATTATTATTATTATTATTATTATTATTATTATTATTATTATTATTATTATTATTATTATTATTATTAGTTATTATTAGTTTTTATTATTATTATTATTATTATTATTATTTTTTATTTTTTTTTGAAGCTAATAATAATTCATATTATTATTATTATTATTATTATTATTATTATTATTATTATTATATTATTATTATTATTATTATTATTATTATTATTATTATTATTATTATTATTATTATCTGGACTTTGTGGTAACCTAAGCATCATATATTTTCTAAAGGGATAAAAATTTAATAAACAAAACTGGGAATGATACAACACATTCACACGGATATATTTGTAAATACATGAACAGTAAGTAGATCCGAACCAGATCCGGAGTGGGAACTGAAGCCGAAGTCGGAACAGGAGCGGGAGCTGTAGCCGGATTCGTAGCCGGAATTTATTATCAGCTGCCTGGGACTGGGAACCCCATCAGCTGGTTTGGGTATCATATATTATATTTTGACTAAATCAAATTGGCAGGTTTTAGTTACTTTAGTTATTAAGGTTAATTGCACGTTATTATAGTTATTATAGCTGTAGTGTGGTTAGCATGTATATACTTTAGATATAGGTTTTAGTTGTAGTTATTGACAAGCCCTCGGGTGCTTTGTGGATTTGCATGAGCATGTTTTAGACTTTGTGTATTCTGTATATAGTTTATTGACAAGCCCTAGGGTGTTTTTGTGGATTTGCATGAGCATGTTGCTTGGTGATTGGTTCTGTTGGCTTGACTGGGACAGTCTTGATAGGCCCATGTTTCTTCTTACTGTCTTTTTATTTCTAATGTTTCAATTTATCTTCCCATGAAAAGCTGGTATTATATGGCTTAAGCAAAATATAGTGCGTAGCATAATAATGATAATGGTAGTGATAGTAATGATAGTGATGGTGATGGTGATGGTGATGGTGATGGTGATGGTGATGGTAATGATAGTAATGATAATAACAATAAAAAGTGATAGTGATAATATTGAAGTTAATGATAACAATCATAATGATGGTGATAAATAATGATAATGATAATAATAGTAATAACTGATATTTATATTTGTATATACATGTTTTGTGATTATGTATATGTATCTATGTATGTATTTATGCATGTGTATATATATATATATATATATATATATATATTATTTATATATAATATATATATATAATATATATATATTATATATTATATAAAAATTATTGGTATGTGTATATTTTTAATGTATATAGATATTTTATTATATATATATTATATTTATTTATGTAAAATCCCCGATAGGCTCAGTGGCAAGAGCACTCCCAAACAAAGCGAGGGTCCCAGGTTTGCAACTGGTCGGGTGGGAGAATGTGAACTATTCTCTCCTTGGGCTTGGCTTCGTCCTGCTAGGACCTTCGGACGTTAATGAGTACACCCCTCCTAGTTAGAGCTCGGGCGTGAGCGGTGGTTGGTTTATATGTATATATATATATATATATATTATATATATATATAGTATATATATATATATATATATATTATATAATATATATATATATATATCTATATTATATATATATAATTATCAGGGTTGGCAAAAGCCATGGATTTTTGGGTTTTTGACTATGTTTAATTGGCTATTTGACCTTTATATATTTTTCATATAAGGGTCAAATAGCCAATTAACCATAGCCAAAAAGCCAAAAATCTACTTTATGAAAACCTGCATATATATATATATATATATATATATTATATATATATATATATATATATATTATATATATATATATATATATATATATATTTTTTAGAGAGATATTGTGTGTTTGTATATATATATATATATATATATATATATATATATTTTAGTGATGGACATGACATGATATGATTATCTATATACTCTTACATCTTAACATTCTTCTCACAGTCAGGTTACGAGCCTGTCCGTGGGGCCACTCGCTTCCATCTTGCCTCTATCCATCACGATACCATCTTGCCATCAGCTCTCCTATTGCAGGCCATCTGGTGTTTCCTCAATGAATCCTCTACTGTGTCTCTCCACCTCTTTCCGCGGTCTTCCCCTCGGTCTCACTCCCTTCGGTCGGTTTCCACCTCCGCCTCCTGCTGGCAACTCTCTCTCTCTCTCTTCTCTTCTCTTCTCTTCTCTCTTCTCTCTCCTGCATCTTCTCCAGGTTCCCACCATGTCAGTCTGGCTGCGTCCACTTTATTCATCATGGTTTCACACCCACGCTCCCCTCACTGTCTCGTTTCTCACTCTCTCTTCTCGTCTTTCCATCACTGTTCTCAACACATTCATCTCCGCTGTCTGAATCTGCTCTCTCTCTCTCTGTCATGGTCCATGTCTCCGCCCATACCAAAGCTATCGCGTCAACGACTCCTTATATTGCTCTCTTCACTCTTTTGTTCACACTATTTATCTTTCAAGATGGGGTATACTGCTCTTACACTTCGCCATGTGATCCATTTGTGAGATTCCTCTATAATTTTTACATTTCCTTTTTGCGTCCCTTACCTTTATAAATGGGAACTATTATTGACCTTCCACAACCGGCACTCTATTCTCCACCCAACACCTGTTCAGAAATCTCTCTCAGCATCAAGGCTTTCAGCCCTTCTCCTCCCTCCTTACTCAATATTTATCTCATCCTCACCAGGAGTTTTTTCGCTCTTCATTTTCCTACGCCTCCTCAAATTCCTTCTCCGTTATTACCTCCTCCTCTTCTCCCTCCACGTTTCTCTCTCCTCCTCTCTCTCCCTTCCTCTTTCCAACTGCACTCCACATTCAACGAACTCATCAAAGCTACTCTATCCACCTTTTTGTTTTTTTTCCTGCCGGCTTACCAATCGTTTCTCTCTCCTTTTTGTCTTTGAATT
Source organism: Trachelipus rathkii (assembly GCA_015478945.1). NCBI lineage: Eukaryota > Metazoa > Arthropoda > Malacostraca > Isopoda > Trachelipodidae > Trachelipus > Trachelipus rathkii. Next base: position 76,248 of record JABUQX010029717.1, read on the forward strand.
ACTACTCTACTCTCGCTCTTCTATAACGTTTGCCAATCTAAAAAATCTTCTTCTTGCTTTCCTTCATATCATCTATCAGTTCCTGCTAGCTTCTAAGCCACCTCCTACTTTGCCCTCCTCTTCACTCTCTCCGCTTCGTTTCTTGCTTCCACGTACACGGCTCTAGATTATATATATATATATATATATATATATATATATATATATACTATTTATTATATATATATATAATTATATTATATATATATATATATATATAGAAATAATTTCCTCGAAGGGTAATCTAAAATTATGCCGTTTCTTCCGGGTATCATTTTATATTGAAAAAACTTTACTTTAACGTAAATGATAAATTATGTGATGAAATACCCTTGGCAATATAAAATTTCTTTATTAATACATTTAAAAACTTTACACAAACTAAAATAAAGATCACAATATATACATAATGATAGTTTTAATTTTAAGCTTTCGTCTAACACAGTTTGAAAGACTTCTTTCAGAAATGAAATACAGGAACTAAAATATTTATTTACATTAAATATACGAAAAAAAACATTGGTTGGTAAGTTGTTTAAAAATTTCTCCTCCTGATGTCCTTTAAGAAGTTTGAAGTGAGCAAGATAGAATTCTGAATACTGTCCAATTTTATATCTCCCTGCATTTTGTTAAATTTTTTCGTATTATAGATAATAACTGATTCTATTATTTTTCTTTTTTTAATGTGACTGCAAAATTTTATGGGGGAAGCATCCTGTAAATTGATTTTATGGTTCTTAAATGATCGATGTGTGGTTAAAGCAGAGTTTTCGGTATCATCGATCAAATCTTGCTTGTGTTGATTCATTCTTCTTGAATAATCACAAGTTTCTCCGACATATACCTCAGGGCAATCAAAACACGGTATCTTATAAATACATTGAGAAGTATGAATAATATTGGATTTAGGGGGTTTTAAAATCTTTTTGAAGTGAATAGTATTATTTTTTGTAAAACAAAAATAGTTTCGGAGATGTTGTCTAACTTTATAATTTAAGTTATACGGGATAGAAAGTTAAGTTAAATTAGTTTTTGTGTCAGGGGGATTACTATTATAATATTTTAATTTTGCTTTGTGGTAAGCTGAATAAATGAAATGTTGAGGATAATTAAGTTTTGTGAACGTTGAGAAAAGAAATTTAGTTTCAGTTGATAGATTAGTAGGAGAACAGATATTAAATGCTCTAAGATAAAGAGATGTGAGAGTAGCTAATTTGGTGTTATAGGTGTGTGTAGAAAACCAATGTATATATGATGAAGAAGAAGTAGGTTTTCTATAGACAGAAAAAGAAAGATGTGTAGAGTTTTTCCAAGAAATAAGTGTGTCTAAAAAAGGTAATGAAGAGTTTTGGGGTAATTCATGTGTGAAAGAAATAGAAGGATGAATGTTGTTTATTAAGTGTAAAATGTCATTGAAATTAGTAGTCTTTGGAATAGAACAGAAGACATCATCCACATAACGAAGCCATGTGGAGTTGGAAAGGAGGGGGTGATTGATTATATACTGATGTTCAATTAGCTCCATAAAAATATTACTTAAGATGGGGGAAAGAGGAGAACCCATAGCAAGGCCAGAAATTTGTTTGAAGAAAAGATTGTCAAAGGTGAAATAACTGTGTTCGAGAGTAAGAAGAATAAGTTTTTTAATAAGAATAAAAGGGTAATTTAACTCGAGATTATTTTCTAATAAGTATTTCTCTAAGAGATCAAGTGTAAAATGAACAGGGACAGATGTAAATAAAGAGGTAACGTCAAAGCTTAGAAAAAGATGTGTAGAAGGGTTTAAAGTTTGAATGCGTTTGATAAAATCTATCGTGTTGGAAAGGTGGGAATTAGAAATTTTTCCTATTAAAGGTTTAAGTTGAGAAGAAAGCCAAGATGATAATTTATATGTTACACAATTGATATTAGAAATAATCGGACGTAAGGGATGATTTTGTTTATGAATTTTTGGGAGGCCGTAAAACTGAGCTAAGTTGGTCATGTAGGATTTATTATTATTGTGAATGGATGGGAACTGTTTACAAATATGTTTAAGATTTTTATTAAATTCAATTTGGGAGTTTTTTAAGGGATTGTTATTAATTTTGGTATATGTGTTACCATCAGAAAGGATATTGTTACATTTACTAATATAATCTTTGTGGTTGAGAATAACTATTTGATTGCCTTTATCACTTTTTGAAATAACTATTTCTTTGTTTTTCTTGAGATCTGATAGAGCTTTATAAAATTTAATCGGTAATTTTTCTTGTCTGTTACCACTAACTAATTCATTTAGTAATATACCTTTTAGTAAATCTTTATTGACAGAGTGATCATTCCAAAGACTACTAATTTCAATGACATTTTACACTTAATTAACAACATTCATCCTTCTATTTCTTTCACACATGAATTACCCCAAAACTCTTCATTACCTTTTTTAGACACACTAATTTCTTGGAAAAACTCTACACATCTTTCTTTTTCTGTCTATAGAAAACCTACTTCTTCTTCATCATATATACATTGGTTTTCTACACACACCTATAACACCAAATTAGCTACTCTCACATCTCTTTATCTTAGAGCATTTAATATCTGTTCTCCTACTAATCTATCAACTGAAACTAAATTTCTTTTCTCAACGTTCACAAAACTTAATTATCCTCAACATTTCATTTATTCAGCTTACCACAAAGCAAAATTAAAATATTATAATAGTAATCCCCCTGACACAAAAACTAATTTAACTTATCTTCCCACCCCGTATAACTTAAATTATAAAATTAAACAACATCTCCCAAGCAATATTTGTTTTACAAAAAATAATACCATTCCCTTAAAAAAGATTTTCAAACCCCCTAAATCCAATATTATTCATACTTCTCAATGTATTTATAAGATACCTTGTTTTGATTGCCCTGAGGTATATGTCGGAGAAACTTGTGATTTTTCAAGAAGAATGAATCAACACAAGCAAGATTTGATCGATGATACCGAGAACTCTGCTTTAACCACACATCGATCATTTAAGAACCATAAAATCAATTTACAGGATGCTTCCCCCATAAAATTTTGCAGTCACATTACTTAAGGAAAAATAATAGAATCAGTGATTATCTATAATACGAAAAATTTCAACAAAATGCAGGGAGATATAAAATTGGACAGTATTCAGAATTCTATTTTGCTCACTTCAAACTTCTTAAAGGACGTCAAGAGGAGAGATTTTTAAACAACTAACCAACCAATGTTTTTTCGTAGTTTTAATGTAAATAAATATTTTAGTTCCTGTATTTCATTTCTGAAAGAAGTCTTTCAAACTGTGTTAGACGAAAGCTTAAAATTAAAACTATCATTATGTATATATTGTGATCTTTATTTTATTCTGTGTAAAGTTTTAAATGTATTAATAAAGAAATTTTATATTGCCAAGGGTATTTTCATACTATATATATATATATTTATATTATATATTATTATAAATATATATAATATATATATATATATATATATAATATATATATATATACGTGGCGTATCCAGGGGGGGGCAGGGGGCCATGGCCCCCCCGAATTTTTTTAGACACTAGCATTTTTAAGTATCATATCCGTTTATAAAATAAAAATCCAAATTAAATTAAATATATATATTATATATATATATATATATTATATATATAAATATATAAATATTTATTATATATATATATATATATATATATATATA
>JABUQX010029718.1:17500-32500 GCA_015478945.1 Trachelipus rathkii
AATAAGAATAATAATAAAATAATAAAATTGTATATAAAAAGTTTTTACCAAGATTTCCTTAATTATGCCTCTCTTTAAAAATAATGTGATTAAGTAAAAAATGTAATAATATAATTTTATATAATTATTTTATTATTTAAAATTTTTATAATAATTTTATATAATTTTATGTAATAATTTGATATAATATAATTTTTATCATGAAATATATATATATATATATATATAATATATATATATATATATAATATATATATATATATATATTTTTTTTTGTATATTATATATAATATATAATATAATATATATTATATAATAATATATATATATATAATATATATATATATATATATTCATGAAATATATATATATATATATATATAAACATTTTTCTTAATATATTATTACTGTAAGTTTCATGAAAATATAATATTGAATTTTCATTGTTTAAAGTAAATTACTTTCCGTAATTATATAATATGTTACTAATTTTTATCTAGAAAATTATTTATATTTATATGCTATAATATTTTTTGTTCTTATCTTTATTTAAACAGGTTTTTGTAATTACCTTTCGTAATTATCTTTCGTGCATGTTGAATGAAAATAAAATTTGGAAAGGACAGCGTTTTAAACACCCACAAAATCGCCGGATGTTGACGAGAGGCCAGCCCGGCGAGATTGGCTTCGTTGCTTAGGATTTTTGAGATCGAAATCCTTCCATTAAATAGTGGCTACTATCGTCTTCTCTTCACGTAGCACCTAGTTAAGGGAGTGTTAGCGACTACAAGACTGGTTTGGTAGTAGTGGCCACTACAAGTCTACACGTAGCACCGAGTTAGAGGCTTTGGTACGGCTACAAAGACAAAAGGTCGTAAGGACAAGGAGGATTCGATTCCTAGACGAACCCAGACACGGAATCTCCTGATTAAGGCCGGAAAACCCATTCAGCCACGAACCTTTGTTTCATTGATGTCAGTGGAGGGCAAAACTCGCTGAATATCCACCAGAATCCCTAGAAGTTTAAGGTACAGTACGTACATACAAAGAGAAATGTATTTGTTTTTATATATATATATAATTACACTTTACATAAAAAAGGAACATCATATTAAAATTAGAAAGCTTTTTTATACTGATGTCTCGCGAGGTATCAATATATTAATAGACGTCTTGTACCATAAACTTTCGATAAGAAAAACAACGAATATAGTTTTTTTTTATTAACATGAGTCGGCATATATGTTAATGCCCCCAAACAAAAAATACAGCTAAAGAAAAAGCTGTATCACATCATAAAGTTGAGAGAAAAATTCAACATAAAAAGCCGTTCAGAAAAAGGCTACTTTTTATTACTAAATAGACAAAAAATTTTAATGTATTTTTTTTTATCATTTTATTTTTATATATAAAAAATAAAACTAGAAGATTACAATTGTTAAAAAAGAAGTGTAAACCAGTTTATCACAGTTGTTAAAAATTATTATGGTTTTTTTTTGTGTTTGTTTTTTTTATTAAAAAGCAAAACTATCATAAAAAATAATATAAAAGAATTGTTTGATTGCATTTTTTTTGTTTTGTTCCGACGAAGGAAGATTTTTTAAGAAAACATAGAAAAAATGTAATCAGCACTTTTAAATTAATTAATTTAATTAAAACTTAATTAATTTTTTTTATTTTTCTAAAGGGAAGAATAGAGTTAGAGAATCACTTCTGTAAAAACCGTTTTCCTTAATTATTAAAATTAGCGTAATTAGAGTTAGTTAAAAATTAGGAAAATCTCGAATTTAAACAGTAAATCATAAGAGGGGAGAATAAGAAAATTGTGTGTGTAGGAAGGCTCTATTTACTTTTATAGTTGAATGAAGTTCAATTTCAAAAACGTCAGCAAAATAGTAGATATCGTAAAATATAGTATACTCATTCACTCACTAAAGACTTGAATGAGAAATTGTGGGAGTAAAATGGGGAAGAGGGGAATAAGCTAAATGCGGAAGAAACAAAAACAGCATTGGGAAAGACATTGACATTGAGTGTATCATTGACCGATAAAACTTGTCCCATTGACTGAGTAATGCGTTTGCAAAGCTTTCAATTCTTGCTCTTTCCGCCACAACACATTCACAAACATATCTACACAATATATATATTGTCGTGTTGTTTTGTGTTGTTTTGAGTTGTTTTGTTTTGTTTTTTTTTATGCATATTTTTTTTTTATTGATTTTTATGCATTTTTTTTAACATTATTTATTTTATATGTCGTACGAATCGAGAAAAAAAAAAGGTATTTTTCTGAAAATAGTAAAAAACAAAACAAAAAGGAGAGAAATGACCCTCGACCTGTAAAAAATTATTTTCTATGAAAAACGTAAAAACAAAAAGGGAAATGACCCTTTTACCCGTAGAAAATTTGGGAAAAATAGAAAACGCAATATTCATTTTTTTTGTGGCTTAGGAAGCCAAGTGTGTTTTTTTTTTAATGAAACCAAAAAAGTGTTTTTTTTATTTACATATAAAAATATAATTGTTTTTTATATGGTTTAAAAGTGTTGTAATTAATATAAAAAGTTACCAAAATTTAGAAAGGACCTTACAGAAAGACAAAAGGTAAAAGGTCATAGAGGTTCTATTTTGACCCTTGACCCCAGAACAAAATTTGTTCCAGTAAGAACATCAGGAAAATGTTCTAAAGAACACAGGTCATTAGAGGACATGTTCTTCCTCCAGAACACTAGAACAACAGAAATTGTTTCCTTTTTGAATCAGAACAGAGAATTCTTTTAATATCTTAAAAAGAAAATATTTGTCGACATTGTTCCAAGAGAACACAAAACTTTTAGGAAAAGGTTTGAACACAACAGAATGTTATTACAGAACTTGGAGATCAAGTGCAGATTGACTGATTCCAATTTAGAGAACATAGTTCACCTTTGAAGAACATAGTTCACCTTTGAAGAACATAGTTCACCTTTGAAGAACATAGTTCACCTTTGAAGAATAAAGTTCACATTTTGAAGAACATTAGAACAGATAAGGTCAAGAAAGATGACCCAGAACAATTTTTAGAACATATTCTTTTCTAATTTATATCTTAAAAGATATCCAACATACTATCTTATTATTAGTCTGTAACTAACTAATTAAGATAACTCCATTATCAGAACAGAACATAGGAAAATATTTTATATTCTATATTTTATTTTATAGAACAACCCAGAACTTTATTGTGAATAAGGACTTAAGAAAAATATATTTATATTTTTTTTTATTCACTATTTATATTAGAGAATATAAAGTGATTAAAAGTTTCATTTAATTAATTAAGTGTTAATTTTTAATTAATATTTTTTTTTTTGTAATTGACAATTACAAATAATAAATATGGCTAATCATCTCGATACTATATATTAAATATCGATGTAAATAGTCCGAATCAAGTTAGTCATAATCGCTCTGAAGGAAATATTTTTCGTTCTGATAGTACTTTCCAATCTTCATTTTCGGGTTTTAATAATAATAGTGGAAGTTCATCTTTTCGTAGTTCAGATATAACGAAGTCGGAAACTGATAATTATGATAGTGATTACAAACCATATCCGCTATTTAATGAACAATAGTAATTAAAATAAAGTGATAAAAAAACTGAACACTTATAATATTTTAAATTTAATTTAGAAAAATTAAATGCTTTTTTTTTAATATTTTTTTTGGTGTTTTACATAAAAATATTTTCTTTAAAAGCAGTCAGTATTAGTGACTGAAAAGACTTAGGAAAAGTTACTTAACAAGAGCATTAGAAAAATGCTACAAACTTTGAAAAATTTTGTGAACAATTTTTAGTGACTAACAATACTTAGAAAAGTTACTTAACAAGAGTAATAGAAAATGCTTTATAAACTAAAAAGCATTTGTAAAAAAACCTTTCATGAAAATATTGCTCATTATATAATAAGTAAAACAGTTCAATATTATATAGAAAATTCTAGATACACAACCTATGTTTAGAAAATATGAATTGACAGAAAATGACAGCAATATTTCAGAACCAGAACCAATCTTTTTTGATTAGTTTCTTAAAAGAAGTTTCAAAAATATTCATTGTAGTTCATAGATATATAAGAAGGAAGAATAAACTCAGAATATATAAGATAGACTAAATATGAACTATTGAACTTCTAATTTTTAATAAATAGGAAACTATTTATTTCTTCATCTAAATAGATTTGATAAACTACAACACATAGCTTCACCATAATGGAGAGAAACAGTGAAGATAAAAAAGAAGACGAAAGAATGTTGCAACAACTAGCCTCCATGTACAGTAATATTGAGGAAGCTTTGGAGTATTATTTCTGGCTTCATAATGAACAAAATTTATTGGAGGAACAAACCAGAACTTCTTCTAACAGTAGAAATAATGTCGATATTGTTATTGAAGAACAATATCGATACAGAATGCATACTGTGCCCTGGATAAACAATGAAACTATTCCCACAGTAGAAGACCTAGGTGATATTTTTACAGAATGTCATAGAGACATATATCCTTCGGTAAATGATTTTACTGCTTATCGTATGCAAGATATTCCTTCAGAATTACCGCCAATCGATAATGACTTTGGTTGGTATATTGATATGGTTCTATCAGAACTTGATAGCGGAGATGGGGAAGGTTCAATAGGCACTTTATCCTTGTTGGAATGGGAAGATTCAGAGGAAGATGCGTCTTTAATGGCATGGTTAGAAGCAACCAGCAAGTTCATGGATCACATCATGGGGTATTTCGTAATGAAAGTGGCGCCTCCCACATGAAATGGCCATCAAGAACCCCCAGCAAGAATGTCTAATAAACGATCAGTCTGGTAGACCATGATTTTGTACTACTTGGAATGAAGACAAGTGGACGATTTAATGAATACAATGTTACAATTATCTAATTCAAGAGATATCGAAAGCGATATTTCTTCTGAAAGAGCTAGAAGGCTCCATACAATTATGAATAACTTGGATCTTTCTATTGAAGGAACCAGACAACGCCAAATGATTTTGAATCAATTATATGGAGGTCCTCTTGATAATGAACTCCCCATGAACCCATTAGTGAATCCCTTATCAGGAGGCTCTAGAGAAAATGAGCTCCTGACAAATGAGCACAGTAATCCTAGCTTGCCTCCTGGACTGAGTATATATGAATACCAGAATATACTTAACAGAAGTATAGAAGCAGTAGGTTGGGAAGACACAGATAGTGATATTTCTTCCGAAGGACTTAGGAGACGACAAGCATTCATAGATAACATAGAAAGAAGGATTATTGAAGAGAGACTCTTAATGAATTCTTCAGACCATTCTATGAATAATAATGGTCCAGACCCAGAAGAATATCCCTATGGTTTTGATCATACAGATGTTCAAGTGTTAGAATATTTCCCTTCTATTCTAACACCTATAATAGAAATAGAAGAAGAACCAGAAGACATTACTATGGTTATTGAAATATTTGGGGAAGAAGAAGATGGAAACACACCTCCCCACACGACTATTAATGAATATATGAATCTTTAGGCAAGGAAGAGTGGACAGACCTCTTCTTTAGCAAAAGATAGAATAACTCTGTGTTAAAATAGTACAAATGTAAAAAAATAAGTACAAAGGTACAAAATAATAGTACAATTACTTTTCAGAAATTCACATAAATGTATTCAATGTGATAAAAAATAGTGTTGATGAAAAGCGGTAACATTTATGAAGAAAAGAAGATGGTGATAACAAACCGATAATTATCCATTCTTTAATAAATTTCTTTAGATTTAAATTTATGAAAAAGATTGAGAATACTTCATTAAAAGATTTAATAAAATTATATTTTCTCTGATCAAGAAGGATCATTGAAAAAGAGAAAGAGTAAACATAAAATTTGGATTTCAGAGGAAATTTCAAAAATTGTTAAATTTGCTCACACTGATAGCTCCATGAAAACAAACTTCTTACAATAAAATCACCAATGTATATATATATAAATATATATATATATATATATATATATATATATATACAGGCTTTAACAATTCGTAGTAAAATTTATAAAATTCATACGGGAAAATAGGATATTGGGACCTAGAAGCAAATCAAGTAGAAAATCAGAAATTTCGAAAATTGCTGTTTTCGCTTCAAGCGACTTTGTAAATTTTACACATTATTTAAACAATATTAGTAAACATATTTTATATATATTTAAACATATATATATAAATAGTATAATAAGACAGAAATTTAGAGTTTAAACTCCAGAAATCAGAATTTATAAACTCAGTTTTGAGATGGAAAAAAGGTAAAAGTAATTATTCCACATAAACCATCCAATAGACCAGAAAAGAGATTTCTAAAGAAGAATCTCATAAAAACTCAATAGAAAAGGACGTTCTTTTTCAGAAAGAATAAAAAGAACAGTCAATAATGAACAAATATCAAAAAGAAAAGGATATTTTTCAAAAATAAACTCTTTAAGAAAAAAGAGATTGAGATAAGCCAACTTAAGTATTGATATTAAATGAAGGTTTCAGATAAAGAAGTTAATTACTGCTTCAGTATTAGAAAAAGAATATGAAGCACTTAGATTTAAATTGACATTCATTAAATCTAGCTAGAATACTAGAATAACATTTTATTCTAGAAAATTTTAAAATAGTTCTAGTTTTGAAAACAGAATTTATAGAATATTTTATTTATTTTCCTTATTTTTAGGAAATAAATTTAGACTAACAGTCTTTTGTTTAAAAATTACCAAGACATTATGTTGCACTAATTTACAAAGGATTTAGCAAATTTGCTCAAATCATAGATGAACTTTAAAGATACCAAAGCTGATATCTTAATAACTTTTATCCTCATAAACTTTTTAAAGGCTCAAGTGACAAAAGTTTTTACAGAAGAATATGAGAATAAAACAGACATTTTGAAAATGTCATAGGAAAAGCTAGAAATATCTTTAAAATAGTTCATAAACTATTAGTCAGAAGAAATGAGAAACCTATTCTTTGGAACTTTATATCAATTTTTAGGAAAAGAACATGATAAGACCAATAGGTGCTTGTTCATGGAACATTTATAAAGGTGTTTATTTATTAATTATATTCAAATGTTAATAAATAACATATTGTCTTATGCCTACATAGTTTGTAGGATAAGGAAAAAGGAAGAGACTAAGAATTTTTTATTCTATTTAACCATTGAGGTTTTAGAAAGAACCTAGGTTAATATTTTTGATTTGAAACAGAAGGTTCCAAAATAAAGGTATAGATATTTTCTGTTAGTTTAAGATCAAAAGATGTCACTATCAGAAAGATCTGGATAAGAAAAAATTAACATCCCGAAATTAACAATGTCAGAAATAAAAAGATATTCTTAGATCTGCCATTAATGAGGGAGACAGACCTGCGTAAAAGAAGGAATGGACAACCTTTTAAATAGGCAACCTGCTTCCCAAGATACTTCAAGAACATTACATTCGTTCAACATTAGTTAGTTTCAGTTGCCAAAAGTTTAACAACCTTTGACCCAGTAGAACAGAATTGATATCTTAAGATGATCTGGACACTTCTATTTAGAGTTTAAAAATTGGAAAACCAAGAAGGCCAGTTCCTGATTTAAGAGGAAGATTAGGGGTATATAAAGACTGAAAGATCTCTTTTATAATACCATAGCTAAAGAAAAGGATATTAATGGTCATAAGGTGTGATAATTAGACACATATGCGAACTTTTTAATAATTTCTGTCAGAGATACAAGCATAGCAGAATTATTTTAAGGAGAACTCATCCGTGGAAAAAAGGAAAGAAACATCCTTACCTATTTTCAGACACTCAGTAATAAACAGGAATTCATAGGATTGGAAGGATAAGCCGGTTATTCACTAAGGAGTTCTAGCAATCATTCAGGAATTGTAAAGTTAGCATACTTTACAAGGAATATTTACCGTTGGCTGCTACTTTTTGAGAACTCGTAGATAAAATTAGGAAAGTAATGAAAACTTTCCTTAAGTTTAAAGAAAAGCCTCTTTAGGCATATAAAAGAAGATCTACCAGTCAACAGGGATGATTAAGAACTCTGTTTTGAGAATAATTAGTGACATAATGGTCAGAAGAAGTGTGTTAAAAAACCACTTGTGTTCTATGTTAATAAGTGAAAAGGGTAAAGAGTTAAGAATAGCCGGAAAAGGGAAAGAACAGGATTATCCTGACAATATTCCATCTTGGCAAAGATTTTTACTTTTATCCTTGGCAAGGACAGGAATTAGGAGTAAACCCTAGCAAATTCTAGCAGGGATCCACCCTAATAACAATAACACTAAGCTTATTCATGGAATAAAATGATATGATGAAAACCTGTCAAGAAATTAATTTATAAACTTAGTTGAAAAAATCGAAAGAAATACAAGAAAATAAAATTATAATTTTAAAAAGTTTTTTAAATTGCTGTGAAACGCCCTATCATCTTCAGACACTTTTTCTCTGCCAAATACTTAAAAATGTTCAGATAGTTTATAATGGAAATTGATTTTCATGAAGAACTTAGCAACAATGAAAGAAATGAATGCTTCAAGTTGCCGTAATACCACGAAACACATTGGAAAATATACGTTACTTTAGTTAGAAGAAAATATAAAAACACATAAAAGGATTTAAGCTCAATTTATTGCAGAAATATATTTCAGATTTATTTTTAGATACTTATATTCTTTAATAGAAAAATATATTATATATGTAAAGAACCATACATATTATAGAAAATTATCTTTTATATTCCTCAATCCCCGTCGTCTACATAAAAAAATATAAATTTAAGAAATTAACAGAAAATGTAACCGGAACTTCACATATTTTAAGTGAAGATTTAAAAGAAACAGTGTAGAAAACAGATACTAACACCTACTGGTAAACAGATCCTAGTGAGATTGTTAAATTTAGAAAAGATCAACCAGATAATTCTGGTAAAGTGATGATAGAAAATCACACATCAAATTTTGTTCAAGAATTGAAAAGAATGGTACAGAGAAGAGGGTAGGAAAGTTATTGAACACTAATATTGTTCAATCTCATCTTCACACTCGTTCCAACAGGAAAGAACAAATTGTTTGAGTCAACCAGACAACTTAAATTGTGTCTACACACAACAAAAGAATATAGCGGAGACAGTTAGAATAAAAGCGCCTAATGGAAGAGTGTCTTTACTTTCTCTTTCCTTATTCGTATGATAGGACAAATTAAACACAGAAGTACAGTTAAAACCGTAGGAAAAAAACTTATTAATGAATAAAATTTTTAGATAAAAGATAATAGACATTAAGTAAATTATTAGAACAGAAGACAGAATTTAATTCTAGGAAGATAATTCAACCACACTGAATTCTAGAAAAATATAATTTTATTTCTTTGAACTACCCTGACGGTGTTATTAAAAAGCTATTTGATTTTGACCAAGAAAACGTATGTAAAGACTACCTCGGAATGGTAAAAATTGTAAATATGGAATTGAATACCTGAGGTAGTATAGACTTATAAATTTAAAATTAGAAACATGAAAGTTTAGGTGGAAGACGGAATAAATAATGAGAATAAGAAGAATTGAGTGATGAAAAACTTTACACCAAAAATTTTGAATCTTGAAAACATAGCAATTTTTCAAAAGATTCTCAATAAATTCCACCAATTACCTGAAACAGAAGTACCTGCGTAAATTTTTATTATTTTATATAAGAAAATATAAAAACATAGTTTATGTACATAAATTGATTAAATTTAAGAAATATTAATGAGTTCCTATTTACTAAACTCATATCAAAGAACATTTGAAATTAGTTTTTAGTTCTTTTGAACATAATTATTCAGATGGGATATATACCATCGAAAAGGACATGAGATATTACTAAATAGTTTCCTACTTAATATTAAGAAAAGTATAAATCCTAGTGTTTTAGTTCCTAGAAAGACAACAATTCTTGACCTAGGAATGAAGCCTAAAAATATAACAAAAATATTTTTTTTAACCAAATTTTTTTTTTATATATACAACCTGCCTCAAAGTATAAAAATTGTAGAATATGGAATTTGACTCAAATTGAGGAGCGTGAGAAGGATTGTAATTACTGTAGATTTTAATCACCAAACGAAAGTTTCGAGTTGGAAAGACTTGAAAATTGAGCTAGTTGAAACTAAAATCAACAGCACCACTCATAAAGAAAAGAAATATAAAAAAAAATTATTATATATAATAAGTGATTGAAATAAAAGTTTATAATTTGGACTATAAAATCTTTTCATTAAATTTCTATCTCTATCAGAAAAAAGACTAAGTTGAATGGTGGCCACTTTCATCTGAAAACTTTTGGAAAAGATAAGATAGAAAGTTCTAACAGCTTAATAAGAAAGAAGAATTTCCATATGAACCCAGGTAAAGTTGGAAAAGGAATCATGATTAGGATTCTTCCTCAGAACCTCATGACCAATCTTAGCAAAAGGTCGCAATGTGAAGAAAAAGGTTTTAAACATCAAGATTTAACTTTCAAACAATGTACATAGAAGAAACCGAAGCCAAACATCCAGGTCTTCAACGTGAGCATGCAAGAAACCACCCCACGGATTACCATGAACATTCGCTTGAGTAATTGAATTGTAGTTATGAAGAGACCATGAACATAAATTATGACTATCAGAATTTATAGTCCCTCTCAATCTACATATCTTTGTAAATAAACATTTTCATACTTTCATATTTTGTTTATCCTGGCTTTACAAATTTTTATTGTTTCTACAGAATATTAAAAAACTTTACAACATTCTTCTACATTCTTTTTACTTTTTAGTTTTAAGTTATATTAAGCTACCAAAAAACTTAATACATTTTTTTTTCTGTGTATACTTAACATTTTTTTTATTTATTTATATTATTCGTAGAGCCGTCTAATATCAATTTTTTTTTTGCCCCCCAGCGGTCCAATATCATCTTATTTAAATAAAACTAAATTAAAAATGAGAAGTACTGAAAAGTAACACAACTTTTCATATATTTATTTATTTATTTCATCTAAAAGATAAATATTTGAAAAAAAGAAATTTGTGAAATTTGTATTTTGTAGTTTAAAAAATAAAAAATATCGATGTGAAATCTGGATTAAAAGAGATTCTATTACTCAGAAATATTTTTTTAACGTTCATGGTTTTTTTTTTTTTAAACTTCTAACTTTAAAAATAGCCATATGCTATATAAAGTTGGTTAATTATTAGACGTTTAATAGTAAATATTAATAAATTTTATTTTTATATTCTGTTAATTTATATTTTAATTTTTTGTTTCTAATTCAAGAATATAGCCTTATGCTATATAAGGCTTGAACTATAATGAATAATATAACAATTTTAAATACTAATTCAGAAATCTTTTAATTAAAATGTTTATTAATAACAACAAGCTTTTAAATTTAAATTTCTAACATGTAATAAGAAATCTTAACAATAAATGTTTTATTAATAATAAGCATCTTTTAAGGTTAATGTTAAATCCAATCAGAATAAACTACATAAAATTGTTTATTTTATAAGAAAATAAATTTTAATATTATAGCTGCATATTCTCTAGGGAAATGTGTTAAAAATATTAAAAAGGCTTTTATCTTTTATGCCGAAAATATAAAATCTATGCCATTAGATATTTCCTAATTTACTTTTGAAATAAAGTTGCTAAAGAGAAACCACAAGACCTCAGTTATTAGTCTAACATTTTTTGACTTTTTGAAAAATGCTTTAATTTAAAAAATCAGAACGTTTTTTTGTGTATTCTTACATAAGAACTAGGTTTGAGACAATATTGCTGAAATTAACGTTTAATTAAACAACATTATATCTTATAACTTCATACAATTTAATCTTATAATCTACCAATACACCCTAACCCAAAAAACCTTTTTAAACTCATTTAACGTAATAGACCCGGCGACATTAAATAAAATACTTTTTAGAGACTAACGTTAAAATGATCCAAATCAGAATTATAATTAATTATGGCAAAACTGTTAGCATCTTTTACTCATACATAAGCCAAATACAAACATTGCTTTGCTCTGCTTTTTAAATATGTTCTATAATCGTTTCTACATTATAAGGCTTTGCAGGCAAAGTGCTTGCTTACTAATATTTCTCAGATTACTTTTGTGTATTAATTTCCAAATGTACTTCTTGTTACGTTATGTTGTCTCATGTTACCTTAAGCATATTTCTAGTAAGTTTCTCTTTTTTTGAATGTGAATCATTCGTTTAACTTTGTCGCAACCTATACTTGGTAACCTATGTCCATCTTGCATGGCTGTGTAAAAACTTCTTCTTTAGCTAAACATTCATGTGAATGTGATCCAGAAGACCAAAATTTCAGTTAATAACTTTAAGCTCCATTTTTTTCTTAAATTAAGAATGAAATTTACTGATAATTTATATTGAGTTTTATCTAATCAGATAACATTTGATCAATTAAAGTAGCTTAAACTTCAAACTAACATAAAATTTTCAACTGATAAAATTTATATTATAGTTTTTGAAGATTTTGAATTAAATGTTTAAGTGCAGTGTAAGAAAACCATTCCTGCGTCTCAACGCGTACCAATTCTGGGAGCGGGGATAATGTGGCAATAATACTGTACAATATTGTAAAATCCATAAGACTTAATTCAATTTAGTCGAGTAAGCACTCTAAAAATCTTATTTGTTGTGGCTTCTATTTCTACTGGCACCAATATATCATAACATACATTTCCTAACTTATTTATGTATTGAAAATCTTTTTACTGCTTTAAATTCAAACTTTGACGCTTTATGATCTTAAAACAAATATCAATGCTTTTTCGCAAGACCCCACAAAAGATCCCTATGAGAACCATTAGAACCCCGCATTTGAAATCCAAAGGAATGATTCATCTGCTATCCCCTAAAGAAGCCCCTACTTTTTAGATACTCCCCTACAAAAGACAAAGAGAGAAGGAGAAGACCAGAGAAAGACAGAAGAAGACAGAGAGAGCGGAGGGAAGAGTTTGGGAGAGGAGGTATTAGATGTTTCTAATAAGGCCTTCATGACCATCTTAGATCGTGACTAGTTGGGACAAAGACTTTGAGATAGCAGAGTTCTTAAACTAATCAATTAGCAAGTCCAATATTAGATTAGATCACGAGAGGGTTGTTAAATAACAACAGGCAGTCCCAACAAAATTAGTAGATAGAAGTGCTCTTTTGTTAAAATAATGAGGGAATCTATCCTCCTATAAATAAAAAATAATACATTATTAACTATACATTTGAATACGATATAAATCTATGCTTCAATGAAATTAATATTATACTTATTAACGTATTTTCAATATCACTATTATTATTAATTTTTCATTTATTTTTATAATTAAAATAATAACGGAAAGTAAAATTATAGCCAAAATTCATAATTCATGGTCTATTTCATATTAGTGTTTCCATAACTAAAATTGATTAAAAATTTAATTACTATAATAATTATAATTGAAAAAATTGGTTATTTGAATTTTTAATAATGAAAATTTAATTTAATGCGATAACTCAATCAATTATTAAATTTTATATTAGGTCGTATTGATAGCACCATGGCCAAAGCGTTGTGTTGTGTGAGAAATTTTGAACAATAAGTAATAACAATTCTACAACAATATAGCAGATACGGGTATCATATAATAATGTTAAATAAGAATAAATAATAATTTAAAAAACTAATCAATAATAATAATAATAAGAATAATAAATAATATATTAATACATAATATAAGTAATAAAAGACATTATAAAAGTTTTACCAGATTTCCTTTAATTATGCTTCTTTAAAAATTAATGATAATTAAAAAATGTATATAAGTATTATATAATTATTTTATTAATTTATAATTTTTATGATATGAATTTCTGAAAAATGTATAAAATGATAATAAAATAGAAAATATAATTATATAATATATATATATATATAATATATATATATATATATATATAGTATATAATATATATATATTATATATATTATATAATAATATAATATATATATAGAATACTATATATATATAATTATATGTATATATATTATATATATATAAATATAATATTTATAATATATAATATATAATTATATAGTATATATAATTATGCTATTTATCTTCATATTCTTTAGGATAAAAATATAAAAATTTTTTTCAATAAACTTTTACTATAATTTATTTTAATGAAAAATATAAAAATATTTGAATTTTCATTGTTTAAATGATAATTAAAGAAATATTAAAATGTTACTGATTTCTATCTAGAAAATTATTATATTTATATGCTATAATATTTTGTTCTTATCTTTATTTAAACAGGTTTTTGTAATTACCTTTCGTAATTATCTTTCGTGCATGTTTGAATGGAAATAAAATTTGGAAATGACAGCGTTTTAAAACACCCACAAAATCGCCGGATGTTGACGAGAGGCCAGCCCGGCGAGATTGGCTTCGTTGCTTAGGATATATATCATATATATAAATATATTATATATTAATATACTATATATATATTACTAAGATATATATATATATATATGTATTGTATATATAATATGTATATATGTACATAATATATATATTATATATATATATATAATATATATATATATATATAATATATATATATAATATATATATATAATAATACTATTATATATATATAATATAATATATTATATATATATAATATATAAATATATAGTATATATTGTATATATAATATATATATATATATATATATATATATATATATATATATAGTATATATATATATATATACATATTATATATATATATATATATATATATAATAGTATAAGTATATATATATATATAAGATATATATATTAATATATATATATTATATAATGTATATATATATATATACCATATATATAATA
>JABUQX010029718.1:37500-42500 GCA_015478945.1 Trachelipus rathkii
TTCCATATATCTGTGTATGTATAATACATATACATATATTACATATTACATATTATTATCATTTTGCACATACATTTATTAACATTACAATTACAAATGTTATTGAAGATATTATTATTCTTGATATTATACAAATGTATATACATACATATTATATATATATTAATAATATATATTACACATATATATTATTATTACATTATTATTATATTATTATTACACATACACATATTACACACACATAATACACACAATACAATAATAATACACACACATTATTATTGTTAATAATACATAATACATATTATTATAACATATAATATACACATAGTTACACACACATATACATACATACATACATACATATGCTATATACACACATACATATACATGTTAAGCATATATTATATTATGATCCTTACATATTATATTAATATTATAGACATATATTAAACATATATATATTACATATACATATATATATACACATATTAATATACATACATATATTATTATTATTATTATTATTACATATATTATTATTAATATATATATATACACATACACATATATTAATATTATTATATTATATACACATACAAATTATTAAAAAAAAGTTTTTATATATAAATATTAATATATTATTATTATTATTATTATTATTAATACATATTACTATATATATTATTATTAATATTATACACATATATACACACACATACATACATACAATAATATTACATGCATACACACACACATGCCATTAATACATATACATAACACACACATAATATTATTACATACACACATATACATACATACATATTAATACATACATATACATATTATTATTATTATTATTATTATTGATTAATATTTATTAATAACACACATATTACATACATACACATACATACATACATTATTATTATATACACATACATATTATTATTATTGATATATATTATTACATACATTACACATTACATTATATTATTACATATTAATACATACATTATTACATACATATTATTAAACATTATAATAATAATAATACATTAATATTAGATATATTAGATACACACAATACACACATTATTAATGTTATTATTATTATTACATACATATTACACACACACATATTAATTATATGACACACATAATACACACACATACACACACATTATATATAGACATTAATTATGATTACATACACACTCAAAAAGCTCCCATACAAACATACATTCTCATATACACAGACATATGAATACACACACACACACACACACCACATTTTGTTACATATTATTATTATTATTATTATTATTATTATTATTATATATATATTATTATTATATATTGTCATTGTTATTATTATTATTATATTATATATTATTATATACATATATTATTATTATTATTATTATTCTTATTATTATTATATTATTAAACATATATTACATATTATTATTTATATTTTTATTATTTTCATTATTAATATTATTATTAATATTTATATATATACATATATTATTATTATTATTACATATTACATATACATATTAATGCTACATACATTACACATACACATACATACTATATATTAATACTATTGAAGAACATGAAGAGCTATGTTACCACACACACATGATGCAGCAGGCCACATTACACATGCCACATTATTATATATTATTATTAACATTGCCATATTATTACACGATTACACACATTACAGACATTATTATTATTACAATCATTCACATATTATTATTATTATTATTATATTATTATTATTATTATTATTATTATTATTATATATTATTATTATTATTATTATTATTATTACATATACATTTATATGTTATTATTATGTTATATGTATATATATGTGATATATATATACATTATATTATTATTATTATTATTATTATTATTATTATATATATATATATATACATATTATATATATATATATATTATATATTATTACATTATTATTATTATATATACATATATTATTATTATTATATTATTATACAATTATTATTATTACATATTATTATTATTACTGCAAGCTAAATACATACATATACATACAATATATATATTTACACATTCATACATTTACAGATTTTTATACATATATACATATAAAATTACACACATACAATATTGTTATTATTATTATCTATACATACATACATATTATTATTATTGGAAATATTACAAGTTATTATTATTATTATTATTTATTATTATTATTATATTATTATTATTATTATTAGGAATATTTTTACATTTTTTTATTATTATTATATTACATATTATTATCATTATTATTATTATTATTATTATTATTATTATTATTATTACAATATATTATTACATATATTACATATGTATTAAACGATATTATACATATTATTATTATTATTATTAATATTACATACATATTATTACATACATATATTACATATTACATTTACATATTACATAGAGCAAACGTCATATCATTTACACATCCTTGGCGCAGACCACATAAATTATATATTATTATATATACATATTATTATATTATTATTATTATTAATATATTATTATTATTATCATTAATAGTATTACTATTATTATTCTTATTATTACATACTTCTACTATATTATTATTACAAATCATCCTAACATATATATATATATTATTACATATATATATATATATTATTATTATTATATATTATATATTATTATTATATTATATTACTATTATATATTATTATTATTATTATTACATTACATATTATATTATTACACATTACATATTGTTACATTACATATTACAAATCATGATATGATACATTACTATTATTACATATTACTACAATACATAATATATATTATTATATATTATTATTATTACATATTATTATTATTGTTGTTATTATTATTATTATTATATTATTATTATTATATATATATAAATCATATATATTATTATTATTATTATTATTATATTATTATTATTATTATTATTATTATTATTATTATTATTATTATTATTATTACATTATTATTATTATTATTATTAAACATATTATTATTATTAATATTATATATTATTATTATTATTATTATTATTATATATTACATATATTATTATTATTACATACATTATTATTATTATTAAACATTATTACATATTATACATTATTGACAATATTATTACATTGGTTACATGTTGTTAAAGACATTATTATTACATTATTACATACATACATACATTACATACATTACATACATTACATACATACACATTATTATTATTACATTATTATTATTATTATTATTACATATATTATTATTACATATTAATATTATTATTATTAACATAAATTAAACAAAAATTATATTATATTATTATTACATATTATATATTATTATTTATATATATATATATATATATATATTATTATTATTATTATTATTATTATTATTATTATTATTATTATTATTATTATTATATTATTATTATTATATTATTGCTGTATTATTATTATTATTATTATTATTATTATTATAAATAAATTATAACATATTATTATTATATTATTATTATTATATATTATTATATTATTATTACATATTATTATTATTATTATTTATTATATTATTAATATTATTATTATTACATACATATTACATACATACACACATTACTACATATTATACATACATAATTATAACAAATCATACATACATTATTACATATTACATATTATTATTACATATATTATTATTAGTTATTATTGATATTATTATTATATTATTATTATTATATTATTATTATTATTATTATATATATTACATATATTATATATTCCATCATCTCCAGGGCTCTTATTTCTTTGACATTAATAAATCCTAGCTTTCATAATCTTAAGACAATAAAATGTAGTTTCTTTTTAATCTTTAATATGCTTTTGACTACAACCATATTTATTCAGAATAATTATATATATATATATATATAAATATTATTATATATATATATATATATATATATATATATATATATATATATATATAATATAAATAAATATATATTATATTATACATATTTTTATATATGTTTTAGTGAATATTATACGATAATTTGTATAAATGTTTTATCTTTCCTAAAACATTACCAAAAGCATTATTTTATATAGGTTGAATTTATCATAATATCATCTTATCAGATCTACGTTTGGATATCGCATAGAGGTAAAATAAATAAGGTTAAGAAATATAAAGCATATATTTTAAAGAGGGTAATAAGAAGGAAAAGGACTACGAACCATCTTCTAATAAGAGCATAGTCTCGAATATAACATTAAGTACTGTAGATAACCCTTCTACAATACTATTAAACACGAAACACTCCTACAAAATGGGTTACACCGTTGTTATATATATATATATATATATATATCCACATACAAAAGAAGATACTTCTGTCAATATTTAATATATATATATATATATATATATATATATATATATATATATATATATATATATATATATATATATATATATATATATATATATATATATATATGGCCAAACTAAAGAAGTTACCCGCATCATATCTCAAAAACTAAGATAGGTACAAGAAAACTGATAACATATATGGAATCAGCGTATGAAATTTGTACGGAAAATGATTTAAGTTATACGGGGTGGGAAGATAAGTTAAATTTAACTTATCTTCCCACCCCGTATAACTTAAATTATAAAATTAAACAACATCTCTCAAGCAATATTTGTTTTACAAAAAATAATACCATTCCCTTAAAAAAGATTTTCAAACCCCCTAAATCCAATATTATTCATACTTCTCAATGTATTTATAAGATACCTTGTTTTGATTGCCCTGAGGTATATGTCGGAGAAACTTGTGATTATTTAAGAAGAATGAATCAACACAAGCAAGATTTGATCGATGATACCGAAAACTCTGCTTT
>JABUQX010029718.1:47500-50000 GCA_015478945.1 Trachelipus rathkii
ATATATATATATATATATATATATAATATATATATATATATATATATAATATATATACATATAAATAAAGAAAAGTATATATATATATATATATATATATATATATATATATATATATATATATATATATATATATATATATATATATATATATATATATATATATATATATATATATATATATATATATGCGAAGAAGAGTTTGATAACCAAGCCTAACCAGACCAGACAAAATCTAAAGTAACCTAATCTACCCCATTTTGGTATTAAGCATATTTTTCTGGAAACATAAATCATATGACACTTTACTATATTGAGCTTCATAACTCTGCCAATAGAAAATACTTTTCAAATTTTCACTGTAATATTTATTTATGCATTTATTTTATTATTTATTATTTTTAAGTTCCTATTATTGCGTTCTTTTAGAACTGGTTTACCTATCACATCCCCAGAAAACTCCTCCATACGCAATCATGCCTTTCATTTTCGTACACAACGAAATAAAATTTACGACTTTTCCTGAATTTCCTGAACAGTCCAGAAAATGCAAATGATCCCAAAGCTCTACATAATGATGGTAAAATTCGCAATGCTACTTTATTTGAATTTAATTAAAATGTTTAGCGCTATTCGGAAGCTCACATTTTTTTATTTGTTATTTTCGGAGGTTATTCAGAGAATTCATATCTTGAAGAGAATAAGCAGACTTATTCTTAACTCTCAATTATTCTTAAATGCAAAATATTCTCAATATTTCTTAACCTTTCAAAAAATTCTACCTTTTGTGGTATTTTATATCGACAACTTTTAAGTATTGTTTTTTAGCAATATTTCATCAAAAAAATTTTTAATTAAGGGAAAAGCTTCGAAAACAATCTGACGTCGTAGAGATAATTTCTACATACTATTATTGCTATTTTAGATTTTAACTTTTGTTTTTTTTTTACTAGATCGTAGGAAATTAACATTTAATTATTATTTTTTAGTGCTAAATGAATGCATGACACGTGACCATTTTTGAACGGGGGGAATCCCCATCGTACCCCCCGACATCCATAAAACCTAAAACACTGACACGATACCTAAACATTGACATCATAACATGATAAACCCCATTTATAATATTTAGTAGGCTATATATATATAGGCTATATATACTTAATCATAACTTATTATATATATATATATATATATATATATATATTATATATATATATATCTATAATACAAATAAATATGCAAACCCTTATCACACAACAAATAATAGGGCTATATATAATATAGCCTTTATATATATATATATATATATATATATATATATATATATATATATATATATATATATATATATATATATATATAATATATATAATATATATATATAAACATTATATATAAATATGATATATATATATATATATATATATATTAGAAAGATGAATCTATAAGTAAATACGTCACTTTGGAGATGTAATAATTATTCCCAGGCTCATTTCCGATTTTTTTATGTTTTTCTTTCTTTAAAGATCATTTGAAACATTTCATATAAGTTTCATGAAAATCCGGCGAGGTCAATTTTTTTATAATTTCCTCCATAAACAACTATTATAAATTTGAAATTTAGTTGCTTATTATTTCATATTTAAAATCTTTAAAACTATATTTTTCTTACCAAAAATTATTAAATACATCATTTCCTAACGATCTAGTATGAAAAAATGGCACAAAATTATATTAAAACTGAGCTTCTCTTTTAATTAAAGTTTTCAAAACGAATACCAAAGACGCTTCCAAGTCTTTTTAAATAAGAAAACAATACTTTAACACTTATACTTTGAAATATTTTAGTGCGTCTTCTAGTGCATTTTAATCAAAGAAGATTCAAAAATGAATATTGAAGACATTAAAGCGATTGAATCCTTCGTCACGAATTATAAATCTTCATTTAATGGAGAACATATCAATAATTCAGCAGACGCGATTTTAATTTTCAGTTATTTAAATATAACAAACGATGAACTAAAAATAAAGGAGAAATACAAGCAAAACAATGTTTGAATTTTCTCTCTACTTAGAGCAGTTTTTCTAATTTTTTGTCTTTTGTAGGTTTGTATACTCTGACGTCAACCCATCATTGTTTCATTTTTTCATAAAATGCTACTCAACCACCTATTTCCATTAAAAATATTTCACATTTCTCATTCAATTTTTAATACCAATTACAAAAGTAGCAGATCAACAAACATTCTTTAGAGTAAATCATCGGAAAGCGGGTCGTCAAATGAGAACCATCAAGGTACTTTATGTTCAAGTTTGCTTAAATAAAATTTATTACAATTTAAATATATTTAATTAAATATAATTAACAGTATTTAGTGGGGAACAATGGACACTTAAATGTGTTCATGATGTATTTTATTTTATTTTTAATTTTTTTTTATTTTTTTTTACCAATATGATCATAAAATATATTAACGTGGAATTTGCAGATCTCATA
>JABUQX010029718.1:60000-68465 GCA_015478945.1 Trachelipus rathkii
TATCTTCAGTTTCTCTGGTCAGAATGATCTGGAGCAGATGGCGCAGCTCCCTGTCAATATCTATGACCTTCTTGGAGATGAACCCAACATTCTTGACTTTTTATTAACTTTCGGTCCTTCTTCTTACGTTATTAACCTCTCTTTGCCTGTGGGTTCCTCATATCAACCCCGAATACCGCAAGGAAAGTTTTTTATATTTCGATTGCAGCAAAACTGTTCCCACTCGCAGTCGATCACAATATCTCTTGATTTCCCTTGGGAATCGATTAATAGCAGAGCTTCATAACCAAAATGGTTTCCTTCTTGGCACTTGTCTTTCCAATTAAACTAAAACTTTCAACATTTGGGATAATAGACTGCTGTTCTTAGTGCTATTCGCCCCAGGGACGCTGCCTTTAATCTCTTTCTTTCGAAGAAAATCCAATAATCTTTTTTCTTCCTCCGCCTCAAGTCCTTACTGGCATTTAACTAAAAAAAAAAAAAAAAAAAAAAAAAAAAAACACTGGCTTAAACTTAAATCTTAGTGTCTTCATTAAGCCACTGCCTTTTACCTTCCGCTTAAGCTGAATGTTCTTCCTCAAAACCTCTAATTCCATATTAGACGATTCCGGTGCTATTCCTTCCTTCGTCCACTCGCTCCAACTATTTAGGCCTATCATAAATATTTCTTCTACAGATGTATATTCTAATATGTTTGAGGTTAACACTACGGAGGCGCACACTCATGACGTTATCCTTCCCGTGGTTCTCAAAATTTTTTCTTTTATGATTGCCACCCTCCTGGATATATCTCTAAAATTCGGTCTCTGTCTTTTCTAAATCGACTTCCCTTTTCTGGCTTGAAAACGTGACACTTCATTCAGCCTACTGTCCAAATCAACAGGACACCTCTCAACCATCAAAAACTATCGTACCTATCGATTTCTTTCTATTAGTTTTCGAAATCATATAGTTCAATCTATAGTTCTATAGTTCTATGAGTTTTTGGAATTCTCTCCGTAAGAGCGGAAGATTTGGAAACCCATCTCAATTCCTTCTAATCTTATCTGATCTTGGTGGTAGTATGGCTTTATTCATGGAAAGATTCCAAAATTTTAGGAAGATGGGAAGACGATAGATGGGTGAAGCAATTAAAAGTTTTGGAACAGATTGAGAATAGCCTATGCGATTTTCTAGACCAAATGATGATGTGGGAAATGAATTGGTCAGTTTCTTTTAGGGGCCACCTAATCATCATTAGCTAAATTGCTGTTGAATGGAACGTCTTTCCACTTAAAAGAATTAAAGAATGAGTTATATAGTCTAGAGACGCAATGGAGGGAAAAGTTGTAGGGGTTAAAAATTAAAATCTTTGAAATTACCACTACTGATAGGTTAAAGAAATGATGAAAGGATTAGAATGAAACCATTTATAACCTGCCAGTAACTCCCCAACAAACAGATTCGCCAAAATGCTAAGAGCTCTGAAAGACAAAAAGTATGAAGGAACGAAAACAATATCGCTTAGTATAGGCTTCCAATTAGAGCGCCACTTGCAGTTTGAAAAAAAGGCTTTAGTGCAATTTAAGAAGTTTCCAAATATTTCCCACGACTAAGGATAGTTCAGAATTCCCGAAAAAAAAAAAGTTGATTTAAATTCATGGATGCAGGAAAAGAGTATCCATATAATCGATATTGATCTCCGTTTATCCCGATTCACCTATCGAAAAAAATATCTTGACGTATTCATTTAAAAAGCCGAGATACCTTGATATATTGAATTCTTTATCATATCCAACGTATCAATCACTTTGATATTTTTACTATATATCCAATAAAAGCCCTTGAACACTTTCACTAATGAATCCCATACACAACTAGAAGTTGCAAAGTAATATTTTTTAAAAACAATTCATGAATCCACATAGGTACATATTGTGGTTCATTTTAAGAAGCTTAGATATGAGCATATATAATTTGACAAATTTTAATATAATATTGAAAAGATTTACGCTATAAACCAAATTGTAATTGTTAAAAGTGTGCATCTAGCTTACTAAATTCTAATGTCTAGACTCGTGATGTACTATAAAGTATTCTGTAATGTATTTGGTAAAATAAATTTTAATTTATTTTAATTAGTTTTTTTTATATTTAATATATAATATATATACTTGTTCTTACTATCATATATATATATATATATATATATATTATATATATCATACTATAATATATATATACTTATAATATATTAATATATAACTATATATATCAATATATAATTAATATATTGATATATATTAATATATATATAAATATATCTATATATAATATATATATATATATATAATATATATATATATATATATATATACCAGCGTATATATAATAAAATATTATATATACTATAGATATAATATATATTCGCAATTGGGGAACCATAGAATATAACACCATCAGAACCCCTCGTTTTTGTGTGTTTTACTTACTGTTTTATTAACTAATTTTACAGTTTTAGTTTACATGCTGAATCTTTACGATCCGAAACTTCCGGAAATTAAATTTATAATTGTCCTTGTCCTTTCTATTCATATTCTTATATATATATTATAGTATATATATATATATAATAATATATATATATATATATAACTATTATATATATATATATATATATATATATCAATGATATATATATATATATATATATATATATATTATATATATATATATATATATATTAATACTTATATATATATTATACATATATATATATATATATATATATTATATATATTGTTTCTATTTCTTTATATATATATATTATAATATTATATATATAAACTTATGGATGAAGGCTGTTTACTCTCATTTTGAAACATTGAAACATTAAATACGAGGGAATTGTAATTTTGAAGTTGAAGCAAAGAGAATACAAGTGTTTAGATTCTGCCGAGAACTTTCTTTCCCTTTTCTTTCTTTCTTTCTTTCTTACATTCTTTCTTGTTCCTCTTCTGTTTTCTTTTCCATCTTTCTAAATTTCTTGCGAAAACAATGAATTGTTCAATAACCTGATTTTTTTTCTTTAATAATATAATAATAGGAATTATATTAAAAATAATAGTAATAACATATATATAGTACCGTATATATATATATATATATATATATATATACATATATATATATAGATATATTATATATATATATATATATATATATATATATATATATTTATATATATATATATATAATAATATATATATATAATGCTTATCACATTTAAGAACACTACGAGACTCGTACTCTTAATATGTAACTTTACTTTAAAAACCATTTAAATATGAAATCAAAATATATTAAAATATAAAAAGAAAAATGAAGAAAAATAACGGAAAATATTGCCAAAAATGTAAAATATGGAAAGGAAAATTTAAAAGAACGTCTACGTTTTAAAACCATTTCATGGTTTCTATTTCAGGGCGAAAGTATTAGAAAACCATGAACTGGGTTTGAAACATTTTCGATCTTTAAAATCATTCTTCCCATTATTTTATATTTTTTCTTTTTAATTTTTTTATTGAATCCTTTTACCTTTAAATTTAATTATTATTATCACATATTTAAAGTTTTTTTTTTTAAACTATTTTTTAAGTAACATTAAATATATATATATATATATATATATATATATTATATATATAATATATATATATATATAATATATATATATATATATATATATATATATATATATATATATATATTATATATATATATATATTATTATATATTAAAGTGGTGGATGGGTTGGCGACCAACTACCACTTCTATTTTCGATAAGAATGTTTATACATGCCACAGTAAGCGACCTTGTATCATTTGTCAAAACTTTAGTGAAACGTCTCGGTACATGGAATGCTACTAAAGGAATAAACTGAGAGGAGAAGAGAAAGCATTAATGGATGTATTTAGAAAAGATAAGTTTGATTTGCTTGTATTGTGACTGAAATAAAAATAAAAGGAAGTAGTGAAGACAAAGTGGTGTAGGTGTGGTGTGGTTGGTGTGGTGTGGTGGTAGAAAGGAATGAGAGGAGGGGAGGAGGAGAGAGAGAGAGAGAGAGGAGAGAAAGAGAGAGAAGAGAGAGAGAGATGAGAGATCGAGAGAGAGAGAGACAGTGAGAGAGAGTGAAAGGAATGAGAGGAGAGAGAGAGAGAGAGTTGAGATTCTGATGAGTGACATTGAACGGAGCAGCTGTTGTGGATTTTGTTTTGTGTGAATACTAGAATACTCATTGTAAATTTAAGTTTGAAGAAGGTCAAGGTGTATGTGTGTAGCATTCCTGGTCCCATCTGAAGGTGATGTTGGAGAGTTTGGCTTTTTGGGATAATCTAAGCGAGGTTAATTTCTTGTGTAAGAAATTGGGATTTGGGATTGATTTTGATTTTTGATTGTCTCTTTGCATATTGGATAGGTGATAGAAAATGAATGGTATAACAGGTGCCTTTGGGGTTGCGGTAAAAATTGAGAATGGTAGGTGGATGATTGATTTCTGTGAGAAGAAGAGATATTTGTGTAAGTAATGTACGTTCTCTGCGGTATAAGCAATATCTATAAGCATAAGAGAATGGCTTAGGCAGAGATGCTTCGAAGGAAAATATTATGATATTCATGCTCGCGTGAAGAAAAGAAATATTGCAATTGTGTTGGACATTAAATCGTGAGAGGATTTTGGATGGGAATATCAATCATAATGTCTGTCTCTTTGCAAAATAAGTAGGGGGGCTAGATGGAGAGGAAGAGGAAGTGGAAGAGGATTAAAAGTTAGAAGTAAAGTGACAAGGTTATAATGAAATTTGCTTGAGAGCACTTACGAATAAGTCGGTTGATGTTAAAAAGGTGAAACTGAACAAATATTTGATGCAAATGAAAGAAAAGCTTTTTAGTTGTGCAAGAAAAGTTATTTGTGTGTATTGCTAAAGTAGAATGTAAGAATGTCAATTAATGATTAGTGAAATGAAGAGGTGATGCAATCAATTAAAAGTAAAAAAATAGGCGTGGTTGAATTTGCTAAAAGTTAATGATAAGGCTAAGAAAGACATGTTTATGGGAATATAAAAGAAGATAGAAAACGCAAGACTAAAAATTTGCATAACAGTAGTAAAGGAAAGTGAAGATGACCAGTTTGGAAGCGGATAAATGGGACTTACAAGGGAATGGGAAACTATTCTGAAGGAAGTAAGAAAACCCTAATAAAGAGAGTAAGGAGAATCATTCATAGAAGAATGGAATAATATGGTGCTTTTGTGATTGATAAACAGATATGAGGAGAGTTTGGAGAAAAACAATTCCAATTTCTGCATAACATTGGTAGTAACGAAGATAGAAAGTGAAGTGTGTGGGTTTGATGGTGTAAGAAATAGTTATTTTGGGGAGACTTAAATTAGTAAGAGGAGGTAGTAGGTAGAGATGGAAGTTGAGAATAGTAAATCAACAAGTATAGGATGGAATTACTAGTGAAATGACCAAGAATGGAGGTGAAGACTGTGATAGATGAAATTAGAATTTATGTTAAGAAAAAGTTTATGGAGTGGTATAATTCCGAATGATTGGAGGTGCAGAAGTGTATAGTATCGCTATACAAAGAGATAAATGAACACTATAGAAACTGTAGCATGAAATTAGTTTGTTGAGTGTATTGGGAAGATATATGCTGCAAATTTTGGTTGAAAGCGTACGTCGAGTGACTGAAGGAACTGATTGTTGAAGAACAAGGTGCGTAGAAGTGGTAAGAGTGATATTAAATTTTACATTGAATCAAATGATTGAGAAAATGAAGAGAAGAAGAATAAATTGTATCTAGGTTTAAATGATCTGCACAGGTGTCATTGGCGGGATTATAGGAACTTTGTGGCAGGTATCAATATATACGGGTTTGGTGGTTAGGCTAACGTAATGGAATCAAAAAAAACACATATGTGATAGTGAAGAAGCGTGTAAGAATTAATGGATGGAGAGGGGAATGGTTTTAATATTAATAGCTGATATGGATGGGATTATAAAAGAACTAAAGGTAGCGGTATGCATTGGAGGGTGCTAGACTGAAAAGGAGATGGCAAGATTAGTGGAGGGCTTTCCCGCTTCATTGTACTCTGATTGATTTGGTTTTGCGTGGCGAATCTGAAGAAAGTTTGAGTGGATTGATAGAGGGGTTTTGAAATTAAATGGATAAAAGTAAGGTGATGGTGGTTGGTGAGGAAGTTCATAGGGTGAAAATTAAGTGTATGATGAACAACTAGAGGAAAGCATAAGAGTTTAAAATATTTTTACTAATAATGTTGGATGAATAGAAAAAGGTAAGGTCAGAGTGTAGTAGGAAATTGCGTGATGTGTGATAAAGTGGCTGGTGCAATTGAATTCTTGGTGAATGCAAAGCTCAACTAAATACTGAGTGAATTGCCTGGAACAAGAAGTATAGAGAATGCAAGACGCAGTGACGTTGAGATGGATAATCTTAGTTGTGTGTTAAATGTGAGAAGGATTGATAAAATAAAAATGTGCATGTTAGGGAGCTGCCTAATGTGAAGAAAGGCGTGAATGAAAGAATGAATGAAAGTATATTAGTTGGTTGGTCAAATGGAAAGG
Source organism: Trachelipus rathkii (assembly GCA_015478945.1). Taxonomy (NCBI): domain Eukaryota; kingdom Metazoa; phylum Arthropoda; class Malacostraca; order Isopoda; family Trachelipodidae; genus Trachelipus; species Trachelipus rathkii. The sequence continues at coordinate 66,629 of JABUQX010029718.1, forward strand.
ATGGATATTAGTCGGTTGGTTAAGGGAATGCATAGAGGTGAGTGTGTTGGGAATCGACAGGCTGGGAGACCTAAGCAAAAATGGATGAGTCTGTAAAGGAGTGTCCAATGAAAGGAAAGTGAATTTGGCAGAGGCGAGAAAAATGGTGTACAAAGGAGTGAAGTGTTCGATTTTGTGAGGAGTATGCGTTGCCTTTTTGGATAGGGATGAACCCTTATATTGACCAGATACTACAGTGGAATTCGTCTCGGTGTTGTGAAGCCCTTGGCTGGATTTTTGGCTGCTACGGGCTAGTAATTAAAGATATGAGGAGATGGTGTAGGGAGACTTTCCTTTCGACTTATGTCATGCTCTTCTACTTAACTATATTTTTCCGGGAATATTACGCACCCTACCCTACCCTATCTGGAGGACATGAATTGAGCATAAAGTAAGAAAGGAAAAATATATAAACTATTTGCCATAAGCATTATACCACACAAACATACACAGACACAAACACACACACTTAATTTAAATATTATGAATTTTAAATGCAGTGATTGTTCTTATGCAGTCAATTCTAAAGAAAACATTTAAGCATCAGTATAATCTCCTGAAACAATATATTTAAATTATAAACTATGACCATCTTGAACAATTGCAATACTATAATACATATACCACCCTATACTAATCATATATATATATATATATTAAATCACTACAATATATATATATATATATAGAACAAATAATATATATATATATAAATATTACTATATATAATAATATAAGTATATATATTTATATATATTATATTTCATACTATATATATATTCCTATATATATATAATTTCTACCCACTAACTACTATATATATATACCTATATAATATATATATACTATACTATACTACATACTATATGATAATATATATACATACCTCTATATACTAACACAACAATACTAAATAATAATTATATAATATATATATATATATATATATAATAGATATATTTATATATAATATATATATATATATTATATACTATATATATAATATACTATTAACCTTATATACTATATTATATAATAATTATATATATCATATATTATATATCTTATATATATAATATAAAATATATATATATTATATTATTATAAGAGATAATGTTAATGGAAAAGGATGTTTATGTCTTTTAAATGTTTGCAGTCAAACTCCTAGCTTTTATTTTGTAAAACCAGAGAAAACGTATTTCGGATATTTACTATTAGTTTTATTTTGTCATCATTTTATGAGTACATATTAAAGCTCTTTTACATGCATTTACTACTTAATTTGATCACGAAACATAGTAAAATCTAGTCTATATGATGTTGTTGTAAACATTTTTGCTATTATCTTAATTACTGTCAATGAATAGTATCTCTTTGTGAACTTTGTACGCACATATATTCTATGATTTTGGGCCGCTATTGCCTCTCTCTCTCTCATCTCTCTACTCTCTCTCTCTCTCTCCTCTCTCTCTCTTCCTCTCTCTCATCTCTCTCTCTCTCTCTCTCTCTCTCTCTCCTGCTCTCTCTCACTTCTCTTTCTCTCTTCTCTCTGAAAATCGTCAAAAGGATTATATTGTAATCTTGAATAAAAAGAATTTCCATCGTAATATGTAATAGATTGTGTATCTATGTAATTAATAGCTTAATTCTTGCAGCATTTATATCTATTTTGTATATGATTTGTTGTAAATAGCTTTATATTGGCATGATTCTGTAAAATCTTTTGGTTCCCATCATTTTCTACTCTCGCGGTTGCGGACTATTAAAGCTCTTGAGTTTGAACAAATAACTCTCTCTT
>JABUQX010029719.1:0-7500 GCA_015478945.1 Trachelipus rathkii
GCACATGGTTGCGTGATCATGAATATACACTTAGTGAATAATGAGCACTCTTTATTACAAATCATGAAGAGACTTGATTGCACCGCTTTTAAGAGCCAAAACGAGTATGATTTTTTTAAAAGAGTTTGGGTCTAAACCACCTCCCCAATATAATTTTTCATTCCATCACAGGATTAAGGGTTTCAGGGGATATGAAAAAACATGTTTATTCATACCTAAAAGCGATAAAATTAATTCTCGACCAATCACATTAACGATGGTCATATGAGAAAGGATTACTCCGTCCACCTACAAGAAAGGTAAACATTTCCTTTCTTAACCTGCTTAAAGGATTATCTACCGTTCCATCAATGTTTTCAGTTTGAAATTATTTTATAAAATAATAATAACTTGATTTCGATTCTTGCTTATACTGGGAATTACCTTTATGGGACCTTAGATTTTAGGCTTAAAATCAGCCTGGGATTACAAAAAGGTTTTATCCTAAATTTATCCTAAATTCTTTAGGCCTAACGTAGTTATTTTACCACCACATTTTACAGAAAAAGGTTACGTTTTGAATATATTTTGAAACACGGAATTAGGCCAAAATCGCCCCGGGTTTACAAAAAGGTTGATCTGTCTAATAATTCTAGATCCTAACCTGGTAGTTCATTTCAAGCACAATTATTTACAGAGAGAGGTCAGGTCAGTTTCGTATCTGTAAGGGAGTGGCGTTGTTGTGTTTTCTTCCGTTGATTAATAATGACAATGCTACTAATAATAATAATTTTAATTTAAAGAAAATTCAAATTATTAAAAACTTTGAAATATTTTTAGTTACATCGAGCGAATAATATAAAATGTAAGTGAATAATTTGTTTATTGTTAAATAAGACTTGAAAGTTTTAATAAAATAGCCAAAATCTTAGCAGCAGAAAAAACTTATTTTGTTTTTTTTTTATATATCATTACGATGGTGTAAAGATTGGATGTAAGCAGAAGTAAATAGAACATAACGCGGCATAGCTTGGTGCTAGAGGGGTGCTAGGGGCTAACCTTGCTGATTTACTAGATTTATTGCTTATAAAGGTGCCAGAGAATATATCGTTTTTATTACAGCTTCTACAAATTTTTTTAGTAAAAGTTATTTTAAAACTTGCGAGATCGGTTGAATAATAGGCTTATCAATAAAATCTAGTTTGACCCTCCCTCACAGCCTTCATAATAAATTCCTTTGTTCAAACCTAATGATTTGATTTATCTATAGAAGTTTATTAAAAACTCTTCTACATACCTTTAGTCAAAACCTTCTCCGTTTAATATATATCTCAGTATCATCACCGTTATAGGGTAACAATGTTTTAATAAACTTCTATAGTAATAGCCCTGCTGTGCTGTGCACGCTACACTCTCGCTCTTTGTCGAGTGTAAGAAATCTGTTGTTAGGTGTATCCCGGCAGTATATCTGCTCGCTGTGAGAGTGTATAGTTACAATACTGTGGTGAGTGCTAAGGTAAATCTGTTGTGAGTAGTAGTAAATCTGTTATAATAGTTGAGGTACAGGTAAATCTAGCCGTGTGTAAGCTAATCTGTGTGTGACAGTTGTCAAGTGTGCCAAATGTCCCAGTGGTCTCATTGTGGTATACAGTGTTAAGTGTCCATTAGGAGGTGAAAATCATGTGTGATATACGAATGTCAATATTGAAGTAGTTGGTACTAAGTGTTAAGTGTGTGTAAGTTGTGTGTGTGGTTGTGTGTGTGTGAGTGTGTGTGTGTGTTCTAGAGAATAATAACAATAGGCACAATTAATAGTAGTAAATAATAAAATGATGAGTATCAAAGTTGGAGTATATAGAACTATAAAAAATAAATAATAATGTACAAATTTACATAAATTAGGAAATGATAATATTAAAATAAATATAAAATAAGGAACAAGAAAATGGTTATATTTAAAAGATAATTAAAAAGAAAAAAAAGAAATGTTTTAATAAATATATGTTAGCGTATAGAAGTAGATTAAAATCATCAAATGGAGTTAAAAAAAATCAAGATAAAGGGCAGAAAGTTCGAATGTAAGAGGCAGACTCTGCAAAGCAGAAAAGGTTAAAAGTCTTGGCCAGTTAGAAACAGTAAAGGTTATAGTTAAGAAAGCAGATAAGCTTGAAGCAGTACCTATCCCAAGTGTAAAAACCGCAAATTGAAGCATTACTTTAATCCCCCACGTTTTTTGGTGTTTTAAGGTCACACCTAACTTATTGATTTAATTACTGAATTAGAAGATCTTCTTTAAGTTAACTAATGTTTAATATAAGGCATAAAAAGTATTATATATTATGAGTTGAAGCTTAAGTTAAATATATTTTCGACTCTATTGTTTTTGAACCAGGAACGGTAAGACCGCATATTAAAGAGTTATTAAAGGACAATGTTCATGATATTCTCATATTTGCCAAACCTAACTTACAGAAAAGACATTTACTAATCCCCCTATGATGTAGTACACCTCTACCATATTGATTTTAATATATTTTTAACCCTTTCATAAAATATAATGTTAATGTTTACAGTATCATAAAATGTATAAATATATATCATTACTGTATAGAATATATTTTATATAAAAGAATATACTTATAATCATATACAATTTTTAAAAAATTATAAATTTAAAAATAAAGTATTAAGTTAAAATTAGTGTATATAAGTAAAAAAATAATGTTAATAAAAATTATATGTGTTAAATATAAATATATAAGAATAATGTGTTTAACAGTATCAAAAGAAAGTATTCGCGAAAAATGTTTTTAGAGCAAAATCCACGTTTATCCAGTATGAAATTAAAAATGGATGACTAACTTACATATAAAAGTTATATTTTGAAAAGAAAATCTTTGAAAGATATTAAAGTCATGAAATAATACTGTCATTTCTAAGTAATGATAATATAGTATATATTATTTATTCTAATTTCGCGCAGAGATATATATTGCGCCTGCGGCGCACGCGGCGGGCGGGTACGCTGAAAAATTGCGCTCTGCGGGCCGCACGCGGGCGGGCGGTTGGGGCGCGTGCAGGGCGGAGTGGGCGCGGCTGTGCGTAGGGCGCGGCGTGCGGGATAATCGCTACTACTGCGGTTAGTGCAGGTTGTGGACCCTAACCTTGAAGATTGTCTTTGCTGCGGCACCGGTCGCCACATCGCCCTCGGCGTGGGCCAGTTATGAAACGAGGGGAGACAATATTAACTAACTCAATTGTCTATGATAGTGGGTTAGAGGATTGAGCCAATCAAAGGTGATTTCAATCAAATATTGTTATTTTTCAGTTAAAATAAATGGTATCAAAGTATGACGTCTATCAAAGATGAAGTCATCAAGATAGAAAACCTTACAAGCATTGAGAACAATCAATGCTTGAGACTGATTAAGGCCTGTAGGCAATCAATATTGAAGGCATAATGTGATCATCATGCAATGGGCTATTAATGCTGATAGGCTATTGTTGCTGAGGCAATATTAATTGCTGAAGGCAACAACAATATTCGAGTGTGGGGATGTAAGTAGTAAGATACCATGAATGTGTGCGGGTTGTGATGTGTTAAGTTGTATATTGCGTTAATGTATAGTATGTCTATGGAGAGTGTAAAGTTAAAGCAGTATTAAAAAATACTAAACTCATATTAGGAAGCATTCTAGCAGATTGTACTATACATCCAATCGATTCCTCAACCTTATTACCTAGGGGTAGACACCATAATTAGGGCTATTCTAGCTTCAGGGGAGGCTAGGAAAAGGCTTGAAAAATGGCACTCAGTTGGCACTATGGTGGCACTCACGATGGCACTACTGTGGCACTCATTGGCACTCAATTGACACTCATTGGCACTCACTTGGCACTCACCTGGCACTCATCTGGAACTCATTAATCACTTAGAACACTAATAGAAACATCACTATAGATACTTATTACTGTGATTGGGAACCATCAAGCCATCAAGTTAGCGGTGGGTCAAACTTGACGCATGATCTGGCAAGGGTCAAGGCAAAATTATCTATGGTCAAACAAGGTTAGACTATCAAAAAAGGCTAAAGCCCTAAGGAAGGACAAACATTACGTGGGTCAAATTTGACCCAAGGGAGACCAAAGGGTTGATCGAAAATGAGGGTGGGTCAAAATTGACCTGGAAGACCAAAGGGTAGCAAAAATTACCGTGGGCCAATATTGACCCACGGAAGACAAAAATTTACGTGGGCAAAAAATGACGATTGAAGATGAAAGGTGTTGGTCGAAAATTAGGGTGTTTGCATAATAACTTTCCATGGGTGTTCAAGAAAATTGGTATAGCAAAAATTACCGTTGGGCCCAAAATTTGACCTGACAGGTCAGAGACCCAACAGAAACAGGTACGCCAAAATATAACTCGTGGCAAATAAATAAATGATCACATATAGGTTATTTTAGTGCACTTGCAGTATGAGTAGTTAATTAATATGTCTGTTGACTCTAGTGAAATTACATAAATCTTATAACTACATTATAATAAAATAAGGCTTCTTAGTTTCCTAATAACGTATTAGACTTTGAACGGATTGCATAATGTGTCATAATCTTGTTCAGTTTGTACATATATTAATATGCATTCTTTACTTTAATCCGATGGGTCAAAATAAACTCTTTAAAATTGTAACTGATTATATAAAAGGATCTTCAGTTAGACATTGTTTCTTGTGTTGTTAACATGGCGTCTTTCCATAAACTCCACCATATATCAGAAATATTCTCTCACTGCCCTACTCACCTTAATAATGACGTGGCAATAATAATACATCGTAAAAGCAATATTGATCGCTATATTAGCTGCTTTCCTAATCGTAATACCAGTAATAAGACGTTGCTTATGCCCGTAGAAGACTTCAATCCAGTTCTTTATGCATTGAAAAGTTGAAAAAAGCAAAGTATGTGTCATTAGATGGATCGAATCTGTGGGAATATCTATCAGATATGATAAAGAAGGTGATACTAATAAACTAACTCTGGCATTCATGTTGCATAACAACATTAAAGCTGTAGATATACGTCATTGTTAGACCCATATTCTCATGCAGTATTCAGACCTAGACGCATGGGTTTGACCATACGTCACTACGAAAGCATTAGACCCTTGTTTAAAATGAGAGACTACATAATAGCATATCTTGCCGAAATTGATAAATTTGATGTTAATAAATATAGTTCATGGCCTACTCTATTAAACTTACGAACGAGTCTACTGCAAACCATATGGTAGCTATCTTTAGAATATTTTAACTGCAAATAACATTGAGAAATTTACTGAGCTATGGAAATAAGAAATGATATCTACTGGTGTAGTTTATAGTGAAGAATGGATAAAGATGAAGGTCGCATTTATACTTACATTACATTGGAAGGACTCGAAAGTTTGGAAAATTATGTTAAATATCATCAGATATTTGTAAATCCTATGACAAATGTGTAATAGTATCAGCATAATATATATATATCATATATATATATATATATATATATATTATATATATATATATATATATATATAATATATATATATATATATATAATATATATATATATAAATATATATATATATATATAATAATAAATTATATACTATATATAATATATATATATATATATATATATATATATATATATATATATATATATATATATATATATATATATATATATATATATATATATATATATATATATATATATCGACTCTCATTAGATTACTTTAAGGTCCTAAGAAAATATGTGTAATCTTTTTAATATATCTATATATATAATATATATATATAGTATAATATATATATTTATACATAAGAAACATATTACATAAAATATATATATTATATATATAATATATATATATATATATATATAATAATATATATATTAATTATATATATTATATATATATATATATAATTATATATAATATATATTGTTATATATATTATAATATAATATATATATATATATAATATATATATATAAAATATATATATTATATATAATATATATATATATATATATATATATATATATATATATATAATATATATATATTATATATATATATATATATATATATATATATATATATTATATATATAATTTAACAATGAAACAACTTCAGTAACGGTATTTAGGTAACGTTTTAGTACTTATATTTTAAATGTTTTAAAAAGAAAACTTGTTTTCTATTTTCCTGATAATTCTATGTTATATATGCGATATTTTATACAATGAGATTCTTTTCACGTAAAGTTTATACTGCATATTTTTTCTAATATAACTTTATTAGCTTAATCAATAGATAATAGATGATAGGGAGAGGTAGGGTGTGAAGTAGGTTAGAGTTTTATCTTTTGATTAATTGACATTTTAAATAGAAAAGAATAAAAGATTAAGCAAAGATTTAAATTTTTTTTAATAATTTTAAATAATGTTAGTAAAAACATTTTATGTTAAGTTAAACAAATAGAAAAGTAAAAATATGTACTTTAATGATCATAATGCAGCAAATCACTAAACAATAGCGAAAAAACGGCTGGAAGAAGGGCTGTTGTGGTACGTTTGCACTTCTGCTTTATTGAGTTACTGCCTAAGGGTCAATAAAGTAAATATTTTTATGTTATGTTGCACAAAATATAAAATATATACATTATTGACCCTAAAGCAGTAAGTAAAGCAATATCTCATGGCCTGCTGGGAGGGTAGCTTTTATGGGGAGTTTGCGGTATTGCTTTATAGAATTACAGTACAAATTTTTAATAAAAATTATAATCTTTTTAGTAGAAAAAAATGTTTTTGATAATTTTTAAAATATATCTTAAAATAAATAAAATCAAAACATAAAACAAAATATAGATGTAAACTACAAGTTAAAATAAATTAAAAAAAAACTTTAAACAAAATAAAAATAAAAACTTTAAACAATGTAAATAAATCATAATGTAAAAGAAATGTACTACTTTACGTCTGCCTAAGGAAAATGAGATTTGAGGCTGATACAGTGATTATAAAGGTAATTATTTGTTTTTAGATGAATTCATTTCCTTTTTAAGGGTAAACCCCATTTTCTTGGATTCGGTCCAGTCCTGTGTGGGTATCATACAATTTCTGACTCCTCAGGAAATCATCCTTCGTCATATCAGTATATATGGAACGATGTAACATGCATTAGACAAATAAAGCAGGTTTTTCTTCAGGGGCAACACTCCAGGGGTTGTTCAGACTACATTTAGCAACTAAAAACTCCCACATTTGTGATATATGGGGTCAGAAACATGTAAATGACACTAATATTGATATATTAAACGAATGTATCCTTACTCAGTACAGCACTGCACCTGCTGCGGGTCCGGCACCTTTAAAATGATCCGTGTCCTGGGTATTCTCCATCACTGACTTGTTCTTAGTCCTTCATTGCTTATCCTTTTTCTTTTATGCATTTTTCCTATTTCTTTTTTC
>JABUQX010029719.1:15000-22500 GCA_015478945.1 Trachelipus rathkii
ACAACATCTTAAAATATGAATCATATGGAACTGTGTATAATTGCCATTGTTAAACAAGTTACCTGCAAATAAATACCGTTAACATAAAAAAATAGTTACTGCTAACTTAAATTACATTCCCTAATGTAACAAAGTAACTTAACATGCTTAACATAAATCATCATAAAAACCCGAAATTGAACATTAACTTATTAAACTATGAATAAAGGCTAACCTTAACAAAGTGCTTTACCTACACATCAAAGATACCAATATTTGAAACTATGAGTAATTGCTAACATTAGCAAAGTTCTCTACCAAATCTAACATTGTCTAACAAAACTTAACCTAACAGTAATTTTCTACCGTATCATTATTAGCTAGCATAGTAATATTTGGTAAAACTTAAGTTTAATAACAAAACTAGTATAACCTAACAGATTTAATCCAACAGAACAACGAATAAATGATTAACAATATATTCTAACGATCGAAGATAAGGTGTACATATCACTGAAAAGCACAATAAGCAATCACATATAAGCATTACCCAATTTTAGTGTATCATTTACAGGATGTTATTTCTTTGAAGCTACACATTGTATTTCGTTGTTCACTAAAAAATTAGCTTAATTTTGCTTTCCTTGTAGAAAATATCATAGTAAATTGGAAATTTTTATGGAAAATTTCTGCTACAGTAATAACTTTATATTTTACTGCATGGAAAACACAATAACATGTTTATATATACACCGCTCCTCATGATACACATCTTTTCACACCTTAACCATGGTTCCACATATACATTTTTCATTTATCTTAAATAACAAATTTAATTTAAGCAAAGTTCCGTGCTCATGCTAAATTAGTGCATAGCTCTGATCATTTCCTTCAAAGATGTCTTGTACAGTGTACACCCTAACAAACTATCCTACCTAACAATACCAGGGTTAACCGAACTTAATAACCTAACTGTGTTGCCCAAAGGTCTTCTCCTTCCTCATCCTACTAAAGATACTAAAATTAAGTTTCAAGAGTTCATTATTTAATAAAGTACGTAAAGGAATTCATCCTTTCTCTTAAAGAAATTCCATTTTGGGATCACCCCAAAGACGGTGTATGTGAAGTTCCGTTTTGGGATTACCTCACGAAGGGGGTAAAAGCGAGCAACTAAGGCCTCAGCCCGAAGGACTGAGGCCTTACCCTTCCTTCGGAGGTGTAATGTCAGCTTATACCCCCTTCGGGGGTGATCCCAAAACGGGATTTTACATCCACCTTCGTGGGGGTGATCCAAATGGGGATTTCTTGTTGGGAAAAGATAAATTTCTTTACGAATTTTGTTAAATAAAAAACTCGTGAAATTTAATTTCAATTGACTATCGCAAAAAATAAAAATGTTTTTGATGTTTTGATAATCGAAAAATTTCGATAGTTTAATCCTTAATGGAAGGGTGCAAGGCCTAATTTCAAGAGCCGTGTTTGCTTTCATTATAGTTAATTTTCTAAAAATTTTATTGGAACTATAAACATAAAATGCAGAAAAATAAATAAAAAAAACTTCAAGTAATTTATTTAGACCATTTATATAATAAAATGTTTATAGCTTTAATAGAGTATTTATAATAATCAAGCTGAAAAGAACTTCACAATTACCCGAATCATACTGGGAGTGGCTAAACTTTTAATTTTTACTAACTCCGATTCCTAATACTATACCGAATTAGAAAAGAGAAGACAAATAATTAAGACAAAAAATATATTTTACTATTCTTTTTTATTATTATTATTTGTCTACTATTTTTAACAGCGAAACACTTAAGGTAATATGCAAGTTGATATTTTCAAAAAGTTATAATATTGTATTTCTTTATTCATGTATAACACTACGTTAATCTTACTATATTTCCTTATTCTTACTGCTGAATGTAAATCTGATTTGAATTTTAAAAGCAAATTTCTCAATTTAGCATTTGCATTGTTTATATTAAACATGAAAATATATCTTAGAAATGATGAAATAAATACGTTAAAAATGTAATCATCTGAAATTAATGGAATAAATGTTTCAATTTGGGTTTATTTATTATTTTCTGTTATTATATATATATATAATAATATATATATATATATATATATATATAAATATTATATATATTTTATCTATTATTTATATATATATAATAATATATATATATATATATATATATATATATTATATATAATATATATATATATATATATATATAATATATATATAATAATTTTTTTTTTTACATGATACCACCACTCACGGCCAATGCCCTTTTCAAAACGGAGGGGGCAAAAAAAAAATAATAAATAAAAAAAAATTAAAATAAAAGAAAAATATTAAAATAAATGGAAAGTAAACCGCCATCCAGTCCTTGCCTAACGAAAATTCCCTTCAGGTGGGGGCGCAAGACGCCGGGATATTAAATAGAAGGAAGAATTGAATATAGTCGGGGAAAAATAAAAAGAAGGCAAGGAGTTCCACACAAAGATGTGGCTGAAAGAAGGAGGTACCACAACGAGTGATCTTGAGTCTCCAATATTCACACATATATTCATGAGAGAACAAGGCACCTCTTGGGTTTTAACGAGGGCGACGCAGTGGTGGAGGAATGCGAGAGGTCAATTCTCTCGAGCACCTGCCGTTGGAAAATACCTATAGGAAAAGAGATAGGGCCCGACGTCACGAGCAGAGAATAGAGGGTCCAAGGGAGTCGAAAGTATGGGACAGTTTGTTACTAAGCCTCTTTTAGCCTTAGCTTCCACTCTATCCAAAAGGAGGGTGGAACCGGATACACCCAATGTGGGACCAGTATTCCAATACAGGGAGAATAAGGGCCGCAACCTTTATAATAACTGGAGCATCTGCAGCAGAAGAAAAAAATTCACGCAATCTTAACAGAATTCCAGCTTTTTTGAGGCCATTTTAACAACCGATGTGATGAGAGGTCTCAAAGACATTTCACTATTTATGTTTAGTCCTAGAATGTTTATGTTGTTTACGGGTAAGACATTAGAGCCGTCAAAGGGAATAGGAAAGCTTGGGAGGTAATTTTAGAGAGGGAAAGATATATGGTCAGATCCCGAAAAGGCCATGGCATGGTACCGGTAAAAACTATAACAGCTACAACAAAATAAAATAAATAAGATTTTATTAATCAGGAGACATTTTTACCGCGGCAAATTAAAAAAAAAAAAATAAGCGCTTTTTAAAAAATTAAAATTGTTAAAATGTTGAAAATATTACAGTTTTTTTGACAATTCGAAGATGCCGCTTACTCCGATCAGGACGGCAAAGGTGCCAATGTTGATTTTTTTTTTAAGAACGGACGAATACCCAAGGGTAAACAACAGAACGATGGATAGAGTCGGGGTTTCTCGGCCTATCCGGGGGACGACGGGGGAGACGAAATCCCCCCTCTTGCTTTCCGTCGCCTTGAACCCCTCTAAAAAAGGATATAATAAAGAAACATAGAAATAACATATTTTCTCCCTCAAAACGGTATTTGGCAACTTTGCTCTCGAGACTACTGCAGGTGTTCAAGGTCAATCAGAGCGTGCACTATGATATTACTTAATAATATTAAGAAGTTATTAATAAATATAAATAAACATAATTTTTTTTTTAAGTTTCCTCGATGAATTTACTTCCTGTAAAAAAATAAAATGTTTATTTTATTTTTCCTACCTATGGTTTCTAGTTAGATGCCTGAACTCTTCGGGATGCTGGCCTCTATATATATATATATATCATATATATATATATACATAATATATATATTATATATATAATATATAATATATATATATATATATATAGTATATATAATATATATATATATATATATAATATATATACTATATATAATATATATTATTTATAATATATATATATATATATATATATATATATTAATATATATATATATACAGATAATCCCACTATATGTCGGTTAACTTTTCGCGGCTTCAGTACAGCTCGGTTTTTTTCCAAATACAGTATCTTATATCGCATTTAAAAAAATTTATACTGTATTTATGTGTTATATTTTCTTACATGTAATATCGTATTTAATACCATAGGAAGTTTTTCAGTATAAAGGCTGAAATATAACATCATGTCATAAATAAGCTCTTACAAGTACATAATGTAGTGTACATTAAGATTCTCGTGGGGTTTGAATTTCTCTCTCTCTCTCTCTCTCCGAACCTACATACAAGAACGACTTTCTATGGATTTGCAACTCGATGAGATCTATAGCCAACAAATATTTCTACACTAGAAAGGAAGATCGACTTGTTCTGAGAAGATTGAAAAGTTGCGATTTGCAACTCAAACAAGGGAAGGGGTATTGTTTTGATGAACAGATCTGATTGTGTTAAAAAGAATGACGCAGTTCTTTGATACATCGAAATTCAGGGAGGTGAATATGGAACTTTCCAGAATTTTAAACAAATTGGAGGAAAAGATCAATAGAAAGCTAAGAGAATTGAAATTAAGAAATATTATGTTTAATGACACTTATAACAGAGTTTATGCATCTGGTTTTCGTCATTGGGCATTCTTTACGGGTCCCCTAAAGTACATAAAGCAAACCTCCAGCTAGACCCATCTTGGCTGCATATAAAATGCATATTTTCCGGTTGTCTAAGTATCTATATTCACTCCTCCAGCCCTATGCATCTAATGAATACACAGTAAAGAATTCTAATGATTTTGCTGAGGAACTGTGTCAACTGTCTTCTCGAAATTCAATTATGGTTAGCCTCGATGTTGAATCCTTATTCACTAATGTACCGCTTCATGAAACCATCAATATAATCACTAACTTGGTCTTTCACAATTCTGATTGCACATTTGGTTTTGACGAACAATCATTCACTGAGCTTCTCAACTTGGCCGTTTCAGATTCGTATTTTTTGTTCAACAATAAAATATACCAACAGATTGATGGTGTTGCCATGGGATCGCCATTAGGTCCAGTCTTTGCTAACATCTTTTTGAATCACTTAGAAGAGATCTTCTTGAACATTACCAGTGTCCCTAAACCAATTTTTTACAGACGCTATGTAGATGACATATTTTGTACATTCAGAGACCACGAACAGGCTGCCCAGTTCGGCAATTACATCAATAAGGTGCATCCTAATATCAGATTCTCTTTGGAACATAAGACTGATGACTCTCTGTCCTTTCTGGATGTACTGATAAAGAGAGGGGACTAAAAATTTTCTACATCGGTGTACAGAAAAAAACACGTTCACTCCTCAAGGTACCAAATTTTATAGTTTCACACCCATGAAATTAAACTCAATGCTACCCATACCCTTATAAATAGAGCTTATAAAATAAGCTCAGATTATATATCTCTAAATAAAGAATTTGAGTTCCTTAACAAATACTTTCTTAACAACAACTATTCATTGGACTTGATTTTTAAACTCATTGCAAGATTCCTTCAAAATTTATCAGCCTAAACTACCGACCCACACTGTCTTAAAAAAAACATACTTTTCATTCCCTTTTTCTGGTCATACCTCTGTCGCACTCAAGAGAGAACTAGAGGATTCTCTTAATCAGTCGTTCCCTCATATACGCCTCGATATTATTATAACTAACTCTTTTAAAATTAGCTCATTTTTCAAATACAAAGACAGTTTCCCTGCACTCTTTGTGTCCGGAGTCGTCTACATGTATACCCGTCCTCTCTTTGAGCGAGGCTCCTATATATGATCCACCACTAGACTTCTCCGTTCCCGATCATGTACCCACATGGGAATTAGCCACAGAATCTAATGCCCTCTGTTTACAAAAGAATCTTCTCCAATTAGAACTCATTCTGAAGTATGCTCATCTCCTTTGAAATTTGCATAATGAGTAACTTTCCTCTGTCCCTGACACACAGTTTCGTCTAGTTCTTGAATCCTTATTCATCAATATATATATAAACCGCCCTAAAACATTAATGAATTTACCACTCAATTATTTACTGTATAATGTTCTGTTTCGTCAATTATTATCAAACTCTTAGAAATTCTAGAATGTTCATGAATCCATCGTTCCAAGACTTACTTTACTACCAACAAAATTTTTTAGCTCCGCCCCTCAATTGTAACTTCAGTCCGAAAATTTAAAACATTTGTCACATTGCTGATCCTCTGCAACGTCTCAAGTTAATTATAACTCTTTCTATTCTTTTGTGTTTTTAATGTTTTTTAGTGTGATTTTGACTTCATTCGTTATTATTTGTTATTTATTTATCATTTTATTATTTTATTATTTTATTATTTTATTATTTCATTATTATATATTATTTTTTCTTATTTTTTTATTTATTATATTATTATTATTTTTATTAATATTATTATTATTATATTATTATTATTATTATAATTATATTTATATTATTATTATTATTATTATTATTATTATTATTATTATTATTATTATTATTATTATTATTATTATTATTATTATTATTATTATTATTATTATGATTATTATTATTATTATTAATTATTTTCTATTGTGTTCTTTACTGTCATATTTTAATTTTCAATTTGTAATTTTAATTTTCACTTATAAATTATAGTTTTAATATATTTTCTAGACCTGATGATGACACTTGTTGTGTCGAAACGTCGTCCTAATAAATGTTCAAATATGCATTAGTCTTCCTTTTCATACTACGTTTGAGGTTTCATAGAAACAATGTTTCAAAATCTCTCTCTCTCTCTCTCTCTCTCTCTCTCTCTCTCTCTCTCTCTCTCTCTCTCTTCTCTCCTCTCTCTCTCTCTCTCTCTTCTATATATATATATATATATAATATTATTATTATATATATATATATATATATATATATATATTATATATTATATATATATATATATATATTATATATATAATATATATATATATATATATATCAACTTTACGACAACTCCGGAGCTATTCCTACTCCTCCAACCCCCTGCAACTCTTGCCCAATATTGTAATTTCTTCTAAATTTGTCATTTCTGCTCACTCTATGAGCTCAACACTAAGAAGGCGTACGGTCTTGATGGTATTCCTCTTGTAGTTATTAAAGCTTGTGCTTCCGAGATTTCCTCAATGCCTTAGTAAAAATTATGTCGTCTCTACCTTAGTAAAAACTATATCTTAGTAAAAACTATATCGTCTCTGCCTTAGTAAAAACAATATCGTATCTGCCTTAATAAAAACTATATCGTCTTTGCCTTTCCACTTTTACATTTTCTTAATGTTGGAAGCAAGCGATCAATCAACTTGTGTCGAAAAAGAGTGTGACAATTCTCAGGCCTCCAACTATCGCCCTTATAGCTTTAACTTCTGTTCTTTTAAAAGTTTTCGAATTTATCCTTAATAGGAAGGTGTGAAAACTTTTTAATTCTTCTAATTAGGCGTTTCGCAGGAAACGCTCTACTATTTGATCTCTATGATTGTTAGTTCTCGATCCTTAGGCATTTCTCAGAATC
>JABUQX010029719.1:30000-36245 GCA_015478945.1 Trachelipus rathkii
CGAAACTGAAATATTGGTATAAATTCTATAATTGTGGATTAAAGTCCCCAATTTTCGATCCTAAATACTATGATGATTCTACGTATATATTATATATATATATATATATATTATTATCATAAAATATTATATTGGATATATTATAATTTCTTCTATGGATGTTATTATACCAATTTTAAATACAATCTATTTTTATAGCTAGGCCCATACCATAAAACTTATCTCTCGCTAACATAATCATATATAATACTATACATATTTACAACTCCTACCTATATATAATATTAATATATAGGTATTTTTATAATGGTTATTTTTAAATCATTATTATCTCTATAGAATAAATGCATATATGCCAGACTTTTACTACTTTCAATAATAATAGTAATAACACAACCTTCAATACACTGGACCAGACAAATGTTACCCTTCGTACAAATGCATGAGTGATGGTAATATAATACAATAATAATTTATAATAATGATAAAATAATAATTAGTATATAATAATATTAGTAATAGTTTAATAATTAATTAAATAAATGTAGTAGTTGTACGTAGTGTTAGTTCAGTAATAAACATAAGTATACTAATAATTTTAATAATATAATTATTAAACTCACATAAACTAATACATTATCAATGCAGTACAGATCAAATCAAAGTCTCATAATAATATAATATAATAATAATAATAATATAATAATAATAAAATAATTATTTCAATAATATGATAATAATAATTAAGATTAAATAGCAGTTGCTAAACAAGTAATATAATGAATGCTTAACATAGATAACTTCTATAATTACATAAATAATAACTAATAATAATAACTTCAGATAATAAAAATAAATAAGAAGTAATAATAAAGTATAGTACATTTTTGTAACTAAGTTTAGGGCTGACTCTACTCAGATCATTCTCTGCGCCAGAAGCTACTATTAAACCTACCACAACTACTACTACTATGAATAAATAATAACTAAATAAACATAAGCAGAGATAAGAATAATAATAGGATCCATCAAAACAAAAGGACGAATATTATCAAAAAACACCAGCTTTCATTCACAGAGTTTATTATACGATACAAAATCCAATGTTTGATTATCGTACATTAACCATAATTCCATGATCCATTAAATAAAAAGCTTCCATTGTTTCATCCTTCATATACTGTCTGTCGGTCTGTTCCCGGACGCCGTGGAAGATAGAGTTATAATTGTTAAAGTATTTAAGGAAGTTGCTATTTATAACGACTATATTTAGTATTTAGAAATAAAGTAAAGTATATATAGGTACTTAACTAATATAATATCCCTATATTGTAGAGAATTAGTACCTTACTTCTTACCTTATATTGACACATATTATATATAATAAGCTCGACTATATAATTATATAGTATGTATAAGACTAGTACTTATCTCTCGTGACTCTATAATATATACTGTCTAGTATACTATCGACTATATATAATATATTTTATTAGAGAGTAGTGCGACTATTGTGCATAATCTGTAATGATCTGTGTTTTAGATGGACGGTTGTGGGTTTCTGAGCGCAGTTTCAGATTTATTGTGTTGGGTGATCTAAATCGTTAGACAGGTGGATTAATGAAATCCAGAAAAGGGATGGTATATAACAGGTAAATTTAAGGTGACGGGAGCAACTGAGATGGTAGGATGACTGATTGACTTCCCTGTGAGGAGCATGTGTATGAGTGTCTAACTGTCACTAGTTAATACATTCTTTCCAAAACAACGGTATTCTACGGCTGCGAACCGGAAATGTTTTTCCGGTTCCGGGCGTGCTCGGCGCTCCTCATTTTAAACACTGTGCCGGCCTCTCGGACTCCGGGTCCGGCGTCCAGCATTTTGATTACCAGGCTGCGACTCCGGTCCAGCATTTAAAATGTGTCGGCTCTGACTCGGCTTTAGTTATGATTCCTTCTCCATTTACACTTCGAAATTATTAATTCTTCTTCGCAAAATTTTATGGTATGATGAATTTGAATGTTTAATGAAGCTATTTAAAAACTCTTAAAAAATATTTTATAGAAAAAGATTTTAGAAATACAGAAAAAAGAAGAATTAATACTTCCTAAATTTTAATAAAATTCCTCTTTGAACGAACTGCCTGTACAGTTTTAATATATAATTTATTAAAAGTTTTTTTATTTTTTTTTTAAAACGGAAAATTCATATTTCGTTTCATCCTGAGAGTTGTGAATAATAATTTCCTCTTTGACCTATGGGCTTGCTGAACATATGTAATATAATTTTTCTCAAACAGGATTTTTAATTTAAAAAAATATAATAATCACTTTTTTTAAATTTTAAAAATTAATTTCTTTTTGAACTGCCTGAGCATATGTAATATAAATTTATTCAAAACCATTGTTTTTAAAAATAAAACTTTCTTCATAAAATCCTCCGTCAATGATGTTCTAGATCATTTATTTATTATATATAAGCAGGGGAAATAATTGTTCCTAACATCACATTGCTTTGACTAGACATGGCCAAAAGCTTTATTGATAATTTGTTACCAGACAGCCGCATTCTTGCAAAATTTATGAATGGTGGGTACTTTAACTGTTAACTTTGATTTCCGGTCGATTTTCATTATTTCATCTAATAACTTATGGAATTCTACTATGTATTTTTCTAGATGATTTTTAGGTTGAAGGTATATTTAACTGGGTAATCACTTGTATCTTGTTTTCAAAAAAGCTTCTTCTCCATACTCTTAGATTTGTTCATCTATATGTTTGTCAAATTTTAACTCTTCATTTTACTGACATGAATACTCCTATCAGAGATGGATTCTAGACTTGTTTTCTGCATCATCTCACTCCGATCAAACTTTCGCGGATTGTGTTATTCATTTCAGAGTGCCGAGTTCACAAGAGATCTATTCCGTTCTGTTTAAATCATGTTTCTTCAGCTTCTGAGATAAGATTCTGACCTGTGGAGTCAGACAAAGATGGCCGACAAAAAATTTTGTTTTCAGTTAACATTCTTTCCTTTCTTTCCATGGAATTTTTTATATCGTTTGCTAAAATCCCTTCTCTAAAAAAATTTCCAGCAGTCAAGTCTCCTGATTGAGTATTTTTTGTTGTAAAGTATGGGTGCTTTAATAATTTCCTTTGCTGCAGTCATCTAACTATTTAATATAGTTCTAGCGATAGAATTGTCTTCCTACTTATCTTATGAAAAAAAAATAAGTACCGATATATATCTGACACCAATTAGTAATAATACACTAATTTTACAATAACGAGTTGATAAACCCTTTTTTTTTATTGCCATTGATAAAGATAAAAAATTGTAAAAAATAAAACCTTGGCGTTGGTTTTAATTTAAATGTACAAAAAGAACTGTAATCTGCATATAGTTTTTGAAAATTAAATTTTCAAATAATTGTCAGAGTAGTTAGGTTAGGTTAGGTTATAAGTATGAAAGTTCATTTGAAATGAAAATTCAATTTATATTCAGCACAATACATTATGAATCCTCTTCCTTTTTGATTAACCAGTATAATTCTGGCATATGCAGTTAAGGAGTCGAGGAGAGAATTTTCTTAAACTTTCTTTTGAAGTAAGTTGGCGAACACCGGAATTATGCGCACCGCACCGCACCACACCACCACCGCATCGCACCATAAGTCAATTTGTCGCAACACACCGCACCTCTATGTTTCAATGCGCTCCGCCCTCCGCACAACACACCGCACCTCTATATTTTAAAAGCAACCGCCATACGGTCACGTGATTTATTGCCATGTAGTTTGCGCGTACGCAACCCTGCAGACCAGCCATCAACGCCAACAACGCCACTGTCACCTCGCACCCCTGGTTTCTATCGGAATACCCACACCCTTATTTCTTGAATTGTTTATATAGGCACCTCCTTTGAGCCTTCTCCTAGTGCATATCGATTTTTACCCCCCTTGTAACTCTGTATAAAATTCAATAGTATCTTTGTTTCTTAATGGAATTACTATTCAGGTGCCCTAATAGTGAATACATAAATAAATCTAATTTAGAGCATCTGCTATTTAACAATGAAAGCTTTATAAGTATATCAAAAAACGCTATAAATAAGTATACTTTAAGTCTTATCTTTAAGATATTTAATAGTAATCAAGAAGAACTAAATTAGAAAAGATAAAAATAAAAAATACATATTATAATATATTAATAAATTAATATAAATAATAACAATACACACAATAATAATGAGAGAATAAAACAATATAAAATATTAAATAACAGAATGCAGTCTTAAAAATATATAAGAAAAATAATTAAAATAATAAATAGAGATAATTAATTTATTATATATTATATATTATTGCATATTATTTTATATCTTTGAGAGTTATATTATATCTTATATATTTTAAGAATATAACCATTATAATAAAAGTAATACTTGATCTAATTTTTTAATATATTTTCATTAATTATTTGTATTTAAAATATAAATTATTATTAACTATATATTATTCCATTATCATAATAAATATTAATAATAATATTACATTAATTTATTTTATCTATTTAATCTAAATAATATATATATCAATTTATTAACAAATATATATGATCCAAACATCTGTGAAAAGATACAAGGCGATAAGTTGAATAGTTATAATAAATTGAAAGTATTTAAGTAGCTTAAAAATAGAGTAGTTATACCACGATTAGATAATTAATATATTGATTATATATAATACTCAAATTACAGTAAAATATAATTCAGTTCACTAACATAAGTCACTTTCAACGCCGTTATAACGAATCACTAAATTCCCGTAATTTTCTTCCAATAAATTTTTAGAAATACTATTGATCTTCTATTTGATATAACTAACATGATAAAACAAAATTTAACTATACCATAAAATAAATTACAAAAATAATGATATACTATATATAATATATATATATATAATATATATTATATATATATAATATATATATATATATATATATATATATATAATATAATTAATTAATAATAATTAATTATATAATAATATAATATAAATATATATAATATATATTATAAATTATTATAATATATATATTATATATAATATATTATTATTATTTAAATATAATTATATAGATATATATATATATAATATATTATATAGAGCATAAATGGAAATCGAAGTGTGTTTTTATAAAACATAGTGATCACCAATTCAAAATTTGACAAATTATTCTTTCACGATTGGGAATTAGTTGTTCCAGATATTAACCTAAAATAATGAAAACTGCAACAGAGGAGAAATTGTGAATTCCGGAAAATCACTATTTCGTTCCGCTTAATTTTGCAAATTTTAACGCCTATCTAAACAAATATATTAATAATATAAAATATATATTATTATATATATAGATAATAATATATATAATAATTATAATATAAAATAAATATATAATTAATAATATAATAATATATAATATATATATATTTTATATATATATATATATTTATAAGAGCATAATATATAAATTACCAAAAATTATATCAGTGTTTCTTTATTTCAAACGTATCTATTCTGTATAAACAGTTTTTAATACCCTACCAATTTAACGTCACACATGCGAAGTTATATCGCTATTTTTTAATGATCAAAGGGAAGTTATATCGCTGCTTTTAGCTGCCATAATAACCAAAATGAAACTATATCGCTTCTTTTAATTGCAGCAATTTTTAGAGAAAAATTAGTTATATCGCTTCTTTAGTCAGCGTAATGATCAAAATGAAGTTATATAGCTTCTTTTGGCTGCAGAAATAATAATAAAAATAGTTCTATCACCTCTTTTAAACTCAGTAATAATCACTGAAAAGTTATATTAATATCAGCTACATTAATAAACAAAAGAAAGTTAAATCACTATATTTAACTGTACTAATAAATAATCAAAAGGAAGTTATATAGCTGTTTTTAACTGCAGCAATGATCAAAGGGATGTTATATCACTGCTTTTAACTACAGTAATAGTAAAAAAAAAAGCCATTACGCTTCATATAAAAGTTTTAAAAAAATTGGTTAGAAATGATTGCAACAGAATCGAGATTCACTCCTGGGTTTAATGCAGTGGCGGTTTTTTTTTTCAATAAAAAAAAAACAATTAATCAATTCTGATTTGTAAGTTCAGTTTAACAAAAGTCTGACCACTCCCTTTTTTAAATATAGTCTGAAGATGAAAGGTAGATAT
>JABUQX010029720.1:0-15000 GCA_015478945.1 Trachelipus rathkii
GAATAAGTTCCATTAATTTGCCTAAACCTCCTGAATGGATACATGGTAATATGTCGTCTTCTGCCTTTCGTCTTACGACCAAAAAAATATAACACCGTCACATTGTAAAGAAGAATTAACTAGTCTATAGACTTAAACTAGAATATGTAATCACGGTATGTCCTGTTTTATTAGGATGGGATCAAAGATTTTCAGAGAATTGTTCACTTCGTTAAGGGGTATTAAAAAGGTTCGCTGTAGTACACAGGAGAATCCCTAAGCGAGCGAGCTCTAGGAGACCCCGATGTGGTATGACGTTGACCAATATTCCAATGATAACTCTGTCCACCAGGAAAATGTGTTTACTTCTCGACTGAAAATCGTGCTGTATATACACACGCACTCCAAAAGCGTATGATGTATTTCTGGTATACTTTCGATCAATCTCACGAAAGAAAGTTAAACGAAGCGTTAGGCAAGACGAAAGCGAGACCCATATGGGTCAATAGCCTACACCAGGTACCCACAGTAGATTTTACATAACATAGTTAACATTTAAAAAAATTCTATCATAGAGCTACACCCTTAATCATCCAAAATACTGACTGCCCGACACCCTTGCGAGAGAGTATGCTTAACGTAAGAAAGTATTTTACCTCATCAATAAAGGGCTTACATATAACCTGGAACATAACGAATTATCAATGTACAACCTAGACTTAACAATACCTTAAACACGAATAAAAAGTTAACATTAACAAAGTTTCATACTTAACAACAGTAAAGTAACTATACTAACTCTTTCTAGAAATACCAAAATTCACTACATCACCAAATATACTTTTTTTTTCAATACATATTTCTTTAACATAACTTATCATCTAGCTATTTTTGTCGTATCTATTTACCACTACCGTATTCAAATCTATCTTCTCCGTATTCTAAACATATATTATTACCTTACGCTTACCTATTATTTAACTTCTTTCTTTTGTTATTTTTCATATACATATAGCTGTCTGCAGGTGATCTTGTATACATTCATGCAGACGTATCACTATCTATAAGTTACTTTATCACTCTCATAGTTATAAAGTCTAATTATCTCTAGATTTACGCCTGCATAAGTATTTTTTACATTTACCTTGCTACATATAATGTGTCTGACTAAATATCATTATTCTCTTGCATTTCATAAGACTTCGTTTAAAAATGCTAATATATTGTTGCATAAAAGCACAGAAGATAATCTCATACTTCACAACAGTAACAGTAAACTAACAATGCATACAGACACGAACAGGGAACGAAGCTGATTGTGGTAAATATTCACATTTAACACCACACTCTAATACTCCGCACTGAAGGTGTTATTTTAATTTTATTTATATTTTATGGCCTAATATATATGGTTTCATTTACGATTCCTCATTAATTACAATCTTTTTCCTATCTTTTTAATTTCATTTCTATTTTGTATATTGGATATAACTTTTTGTTTTAAAGAATAACCTTGTATTTTGTAATTTTATTTTTCTTTTTAAAAATAACTTTATTTAGTTTTTAAAAAAAACTTTTATATTTATTTTTAATTTATTTCCTTAAACTTTTAATTTTTAATATTTTAATTTGTTTAAAACTAATTTGTTTTTACTAAAACAATTTTCTAACACTTTTATTAAAAAAATGTTTATTAACATTTTTACCAGACACCAAAAATTTGTAATGACAAATATTTGTGTGCAGCACTTTAAAGCCAAATTGAATAAATTTACAGCCCGTCATTTGAGCCCCCTCCCACTGACCTCCAAGACACTGAGATTACTATTTAGAGAGGTTATATGATTACTATGGATCTATTGATCCTGATTGACTTCAGTAATATTTTGAAAAGTGTCCCTTTTGATAAACTTATATGAGCATTACAAAAATGTTCTTTTTATATACTAACCCCTAACGAAATATTAATGTTGTATAATATATAACAAAGTTTTACATATGTTAAAGTTAAACAAAATGAAATAATGTATTTGAAAACTAAGAAATATATAAGAAAAAATATGACAATATACCTATCATAATACTTAAACGCTCTCAGAAATAAACTGCTTAACAAACTTATAACAAATTATTTCCCATACTTATCAAATTTATAAAAGTAACTTAACAAAATTGCCAGGTTAACAGAACGAACAGGACGACAGCCCTGATGATGGATTCCTGTTTCACTAGAGCTATCAAGATTAAATATCGAGATAAATCTGATTCAATTATACTCCTACACCACTTTCTGTAAACATTTAACGCATATACCAATAATGTTCTTGTTTGGTTCGTTTTCGAATTATTAAGCTATACATTTCTGATTCACTTAGTTTGTCACAGGGTCCACATAAAAATTAATTATATAAAACATTATTTATGTTATTTATTACAGTTACGGTATTAATAATGTTTTTATAACATTAGCAATTATTAATTTTATTTTTAAAGAAAACCAAACAAAATTATTATTACCAAGTGCCCGGTCTCCTCTGAACGAATTACAAATCAAATAATTGCTAATCTTCTCTTATCCGTCAATGTTATTACAATTAAACTAACATGGAGTGTTACAACAGAAATTCTCTACAATATATATATATATAAATGTTCTATTCACAACTATACGAACTGATATAGTACCAACTGATGTAATTTAATATTAACTAGTGAATATTTTTTAAATATCAAAAACCTAATTAACATAATATGATATCACGAAATAAAAGGCTAACATAGTCAAAATCAAGCTTGAATCACTAGAATAATAAATAATGTAGCAACCGACAAACCTAACACATAAAACTATGGAGGTAAAACACCATTAAGCTATCGGAAGTGAAACTGTCAACATTAACCACATAGTTCCACCACCTTAACAAACTGTAAATAACTAACTATAGCATACAAAAAACAGTAACCTAGGTGCCATTCTTTGGGGCAAGACAACAATCCCTAACAATAACACAATGTAAATTTTACATTTTAACATTGTGATCATTTTAGACAAAAGCTGAACATTTAATTTGCGTATAACACTGAGGCAAGACTAAAATTATTCAAGGCCGTGAATCAAGCCCCACCGTAATATAAAACAGCCGCCTACACGTTAATAAAAAGTTATTCACCCCACAATCATATAAGCAACAAATTCATTAATAGCATATATCCGAACTTCTAGCGAAAGAAATAATGTACAAAATATGCCAAACCATAGCACCACACCTTAGCGGACATGAAATAATAACCCTTTTCCGGCTTTTATTTATTTTACAATATAACAAAGGTTCCCACAGCTTAACACCCGAGTGAAGGGTAGTAACAACATTGGGTTGCAAAAGTAACCGTATTCATACTTTTCAAGCATTATTTTCACACAATATAACTCGATTAAATTTTACACATGACAGCATGATATTTTAAACTAATAATATTTATCACATTCTTTTTTTTTTTTCTCTTTTTCTTAACTTATCATATCAGACCTATTCGATATTAATGCTAACTGTATACAAGCTTTTTTTCATTACACATACTAATTATTGAAAGGTATTCTCATTTAAATCACCTTTATACAACAATTCCCCACAAACTATGCAAACATAACAAAGTTTTTTATTCCGACTATTATAAACGTATATATATATAAGTTTCTTTTGAATAAATTATATTTGTATGTTATAAAAGTGTAATAGCTTACCGATCCTAAAGCTCTTGTAAATCAGTAAATCAGTCATGTCAATCAAACCGTCCTTTCCCTCTCCCTTCAATCCCATTTCTTTCCTATTGATCCAAATAAATCTTATTTAAGGCTAATTGAGCGAGTATCTTTCTGGAATAAAACTAATCAAAGTAGAATTTTACTCTTTATAATTTCTATCTAACAAATCGAATATATCGCTAACGTAACATTGTTTTCACATTAATAAAGGCAACATAGCATTACATCCTCTAATATTAGATTTTATATTGTAATACGACAAACCTAAGCACGTCCTTATGCGGCAGAAATAAACTATCTACATTAACAAAGTTCCATACTTAACAACAGTAAATGACTAACCTATCACAGCGTACAAAGTGTAAACATATTAAGTCTCTGTTTCAAGCATTATCTTAGTGTAATGATGTTTATATACATTAATATGTTTAGTATTTTATATTGCCAAAAATTTATATCTATAACCCCTGTCTATTTATTCATATAATACTGACTTAACGAATATTTTAACGCTAACGTAACTCTCATGTGTTTGTTACATCTTAGCGAGGAGTATATATATATTTCAAAAATTCATTCAAATATTCCATCCAGGGAAAACCCAAAAATAATATATTTACTTCTTCCCAACGAAGTATAGATGCAAACAAATATACAAAGTTTTTTATTACGAAACATAAACAAAAAAACAAAGTTTTATCCATAACATTAACATAAATAACAAAGTTTTATCCAATCATCATAACATATAAACAAGTTCTTTAAAAAACTTTGAAATATTATAGTAAAGTGTAATAGTTACTGATTTTAAAAGCTGTAAAATCATAAAATCCGTAAATCAAACATCTGACCCTCTAGCTAACTCCCCCCCACCCTTCCGTGATCCTATAGATCTATCGATTCCAAGTCATATTCGAGTATCATTTGGAGTAAAAATCACACCATACAAAAACATAAGTTACTTTTTTACTAGACTAGAGCCGAGACGGGTAACTATTACGCTAAACGTCCCGGAGCCGACGGGTGGAGAGAACCAAAGAGCTTTAACATCAGAGAGAAGGAGCTGAGACATAGTTGAATCTGAGCTGAACTAAGAAATGATCACTCCCACGCGTACAACGCACATAACCGTACTAACATAAACCTCAAGCTCGAATAACACATCGACATATCAAAGGTTTCCGTACTTTAACAGCAATACAAGTAACCAACATCTGGGCATGTACACATAGGAACTTAACCTTTCACCCGAGAAAACTTTATTCGAACGCACGTCCATCTGTAAGCATGATGCACCTTGGTACTTTACTTTAACATAAGTAAATTATTTTAGAACCAACACGAATTATAATATAACGCTCGTACCCTATTTTATCTCATACAGACTTACGTATATAATTGGAGAGTTACAGCTAAAATGATTTGCACTCACATTAAAAGCTAAAATAATCCTTAACCTGCACACTAAAATGAATATAATTGGTGACAGTAACGACAAAACTATACAATACCTCACGTAATGAATAATATCTGCTAACATTCCCCAAATACAGTTTATGAGCTAATTCTAGGACAATACTAAAACACAAATAATAAATCCCTAACCGTATTTCCCAACATTTAACTAACAACTAATTAAGTTATGTATCAAACCTCCTAAACAAAACCCCTTAACAAAAGTGACGCAATCTATCCAAAGATAAACCCAGCGGTCATTAACTTTAACTGATAATACATTCATCACACGCACTCATATTCGAATTAACCTCAATTTGGGAACTATGAATAACCAATATAACGTTATTGCGCCAATTTTCAAATTTTCGGGTTGCAAGATACTAACAATTACTTAGCAAAAACTTAACCTATAGCCCACACTCTTCCTATAACACATCATCAACCACCAGTTAACGACAGTACAATATCTTTACGACTTATCATTTCTCTAACAAAATCAGTTTAATTTCACATTGTCCCACATTTATATTACAAAATCGTAACAGCACAAATTAGGAACACATAGATTAAAAAACATAATATAAAAAAAACTTAGAATATACAGGGGTGAAAACCTACTAATAGATACTATATTTGGTAACTTTGTACGAATATAGAATATTACTTTGGACCTATGAATATAGTTCTCGCAACTACCCGCCCTCCGTCAATTACAACTTGTAAGACAAACCAACTAAACCACACTATACAAGCTTTTCATCATATCAGTCAAGCAGCTAAACGCAGTATTCATTCCTAGCAAAATTCCTATTAACAAAGCTGTCACACACACTAAAATCAAAGATGACATACATCTTTGACTATGAATTGATACAATTCATCAAAGTGTCTTAGCATATCAATATGGCACACTAACAAATTTTGAATATGAATAAACGTGGACGTAGCAAAATTCTGTGGCAAAAAGCAATAAAATAATCCACCCCTCTATCTCTCCCCGCATATGGCCGATTGAACAAACATACCACAAACCTATAAAAATATTATCCCTGAACCTAAAAACATTTACCTGATCCTACAATTAAGCGTGTAATAAACACAGCCTGGCGATTGACGCAAAAGTTATACACAATTCTCAAGCTTTACTATATCGGCATATATGAGAAATAAGAATTTTCACGACAACAAGCGCATTATGCAAAGGCGAATTTAGAAGCAACACTGTAAGCTTTCTATGTCTGTATTATATTATCAGTTTTTTGTCTGCAATCTATGTTCTTTTTATCTTTTTATCTTTTTGGTCTTTTTATTCTTTCAATCCTTTTTATTTCTTTATTTCAATATCATTCTTTGTTTACTTTTTCGTCCGCAATCTAGTTTTTTTTACTTTGATAATAATACGATTGTTTAATTTTTTCTTTTGATATTACTTAATTATTTTTTCGTCGCAGCCTAGCTTCTTTTATCTTTCTGATCCGTTTTTGCAATGTATGCTTTTCCCTTATGCCTTTAAATACTTTTTATCTTGTTACTTTCAATATATATTATTCACTTTTTTCTTTACTTTACCCTTCATTTATATAAATTTTCACCTGTATTTTATCCATTTCCTTTTCTTTTTCTTAACATATTCTTATTTCATTTCGTCCGCAATCTATCTTCTTTTTATCTTTTTTTATCTTATAAATCTTTTTAATACTGCCCTTTTTAAACTTTACGAAATATAACTTTTGTTACTTCTTTCCGCAAACACTTCTTTCATCTTTGACCCTATTTCATCGTTTTACTCTATATTGTTCTTTGTCCTCTTTTCAAGTTTTCTTTCCCTAATCCATCTTCACACATTTTCCGTGTGCTCTTAGCTATTTCTCGTTCTTCTCTACTATTTTTGTTTTTCCCTTCATTCTCGATCTATCTTATTATGTTTCTTTAACTTTTCGCTATCGTTTCAATTGGTATTTGTTCCATCGCTCTCTTTCCTTTACTATTCCTTCCCGAACATTTTGGTTTTAGTTTGTTCATCTACGATCTGCCTTCATATGTTGTTTCTATTTCCTATTTTCATTTCTTATTTCCTCAATCATTTATTTAAAATGATAGAATTCTTCTTTAATATTTCATTCGGTTCAATTTAATACTAAATATGCTCTTCTCATCTCTATTTAGCCAAAACAATCATGTTGCGCGTGTATTGACTGCTTACCATAACAACAAACCAATTTCCCCATAGTGGTCTAGTTAATTGAATTTCATTGTCTCCTGGCTTGTCTCCGTTATATTATGATTTATGGGGATTTTTTGGAAATGAACGTTTATCATTACGAGCATCAATTATATTTTTTTCTCTAATTATATATATAATAACACTTATACATTCATTATATATGTATACATTCTACAAAATTTAAATTATAATATATTTATATATATATATATATATAATATATAATCAAAATTATTATTATATTATATAATAATTAATATATATATATATATATATATATATATATAATTATATAAAATATATTAAATAAATATATAGTATATGTTATATTATTAATATATTATATATATATATATAATATATAAATAATATATATATATATATGTTATAAGATATATATAATATAGTATATATATATAGATTAATATAAAATAAGTATTATATATATATTATAATATATATATATATATATATAATATATTAATATATATATAATATATATATATATGATATATTTATATAGAATAATATATTATATATATATATTAATATAAGTAATATATATATAATATATAGTATATATATAACATAATATGTCATATATACTTTTATATATTATATATTAATATAATAAATATATATATATATATATATAATATATATATATAATATAAACTATGCGGATGATTTTTTTTGGTTGTGGCGAATCTGATGAAGTTTAAAGGAATTTGTTGATAGAGGGATTTACAAGGTGTGTAAAAGAAGCGGACTGAAAGTAAACGAGAATAAGGAAGTTATGGCGTGATGATAGAACAGTCATCCTCGGGTGAAATATTTTGAATGGTGCGACAAATTGAACAAGTGTCTGAGTAAATATTTAAGAATAAGTGGATGAAAAGGAACGGTTAAATATAGAAAGTAACTAGCATTGTTGTGAAATGGAGGAAGGTGGCTGGTGCAATGACATCGTTGGTGCATATAGGGACTAAGTCCTGAGTGCGCAAGGGTCCTTCATGAAGGTATATGTTGTTACCGTTGTTAATGCATAAGCAGTGAAACTATGGCACGGAATATGAGGTGGCAGATCTAAGTAACAAGTCTCAGAGGAGCAACCTGATGGCGGTTAGGTGTGAAGAAGATTGATTAAATGAGGGATTGAACGTATTTTTGAGTTGTTTCCAAGAAAAAAAGACTAAATAGAGAAAATGAAAATACATTGAGATGGTTATCATGGGAAGGATGGATATCGCAGGTTGTTAAGCGGAATGATATCTGCTAACAATCGAAAAGGCGGGAGACCAATGAAAAAGTGATGAGTCAGTACAGCAAGCTGGAGAGAGAATGTGAGTATGGCAGAGGCGAGAGAAAGGTGTATAATAGGATTGAATGGCGGGTTTGTGTGAGGGGTACTGGTGTGCCCGCACTGGCCAAGGAATAACCCAATTGAACGAGAATGCTATATGAGCGTCGTCGCCAGTCCACGAAGCTCTGTGGACCTTACGAGTCGAACTTCCGAAGACCGAAGAGAACTCCAAGCTTTAGACACCCATCCACATTCCCAATGCAGCACGTACAGCAAAGATGCGTTTGCCGCTCTCCGAGAAAGTCGAGAGGCTGGGAACTCGCTAACTGTTTTTTATCACTTTCGCGTTTACCTTTTTTCTAAACTTGGGGTGTTCTCCTTCCCTACCTCAGTTTTCTATACTAACAGCAGGAACAGATAGAAAAAAACGTGACCTAGGAACGTGGTAGCCCATTGCGACATAGACGTAAAAACAAAATCAATCCTATAACAAATGTGAGCGGTGAACTCGTACAAACACCTGGCTCACCTTTACAACGTCCCGCACTAAACATGAAATAGATATGCCAAGTAACACTACCACCCACAAAACCAACTGTCCAAAGATAAACAAACAAATCACAACGAAACCAATAATATATAATCATAAACGGACACAAATAAAAAAATTCTAAACAAAACATGGGATTCTCGCCCATTTATATATATAATCACACCTTCAGTAAAACCACTCACAAAGCCAATTTTAGGGATAAGACTCCATTTGCAC
This sequence comes from Trachelipus rathkii, assembly GCA_015478945.1. Lineage (NCBI taxonomy): Eukaryota > Metazoa > Arthropoda > Malacostraca > Isopoda > Trachelipodidae > Trachelipus > Trachelipus rathkii. The sequence goes on from JABUQX010029720.1 coordinate 9,497, forward strand.
ACCAAAATCCAATGAAACACACATTATTAACCTTCATTGACATAACTCACTACCATACCACAACATCTACCACAACACAACAACATCATAAACAAAATACACCAAAATTCAAAAACCATTTAAAACATAAAACCTCATATCCACGTCACAAAACATCACCACCACATCTGCCCCAGAAACTGCACTACCAATCAACCCCTAATTCAAACTCCCAACTCTCATAACACTGGTCTGAGTAATGTTTTTATAAATATTTTGTAATTCCTATATGTATTTTTTTTCGACGTTGAAATTTGCGAATATACCTATCAAGTCAATTTTTTTTCCTATGACCTTATTTTTTTCTTAAAAAAAGTAAAAAAAATGCGTTTTATATTTTTAGAAATATATTCATTACAATTAGAGAAATATCATTGCCATTGGAATATATCACATATTAGAGTATCTATTAAGATCATTTTATGTATATGGAACAATCTTGATGATTGCCTTATCTATACTCAGGTATAGCATCATATTCTGGTATGAGCAGTTTTTTGATGTACACTGATATCAGTGCTATGTTGGTAAATAGAAAGCGCTGTTTTTCTCTGCTGGCGAAACAAAACAGTGTTGCAAAATTACATAAAAGTGTCATATAAATTTTAAATATCAGTGATAATATATTGTTTATCAAGTCGAATTTGTTTTGTCTGCCTGGTAAAGGCAGTAAAATGTTTGCAATTTTTTTTACATTGATTTTAGGTGTATACTCGTAGATGATATACTATATATTAATAATATATATATTATATATATATATATATTATATATATAATATATATAATATAATATGATATATATAATATATTATTTATTATATATAAATAGTAAATATAATATATATATTTTTTAAAGTATATAAAATATATCTGTATACATTTAAAAGTCATACATACTTCATCAAAAAATATATATTAAAACATATAATTTAAATATATATAATATTAAATATATATAATTATTATATATCATATATATATTTATATTATATATAATATATAATATATATATATTCTGTCCACAGAATTTAAAAATGAATCGAAATGTAAAAATATTCCAATAGGTTTGTTTATATGTAGCATAGTAATATTGCTGGACAGCAACCACACATTAACTGTCATTGTGAAGCATGCACCATGCTTATTTACAATGAAATAAGGTAATCAAGATAGAAATTGGCTCCACATTTCTGTTGCAAGAAATGTGTTGAAAATCTAAGAAGATAAGAAAGGCAAAATTAATTCACTACCTTTTGGTATAACCGTAGCAGTGGCAGAAGAACTAATCTGCGACAGATGTATTTTTGCCTCGCTGACCCTAGTTAGTAATGGAATTTATTACATATTATTTTACTATTTTTACTCATTAAAGTATAGATCACATGAATCGCTCTCACTGCATATTTAATGTTAGTAATTCATCGGAGTGAACAGAAAAAATCACCACATTTTTTATTAGCTCTCCTTCTGCCAGACGCCAGTACTGAGCGACCTGTTAAGCTGGATAATTTCGAAGAACGATCAGACTTTAAAGAAACGACACGTCATCATATATCGTTCAATTCAGAATATAACAGCTTAATCCTAAATCAAGCACAACTGAAATGACTTGACCAGAGATTTGGGTTTATCAAAAGAGTCAGCCCAGGTACGGTTCAAGATTTGCTGAAAATATTTTACTGGCTCCAGGGACAACATATTACTGGTACCGTAGAACAGAGGAAGTTTTGAAAAATTTTCGCCGTTCACGAAAATACCATGCTTGTATATTGCAAAAATACATCAGTAGATTAACAGAAGCTTTAGGGTTCCCTAAAACCAGAAGAAGGTACTTTTTGACTCTCACAAGAAGTTTTAAAGGTGTCCCTACAATTTTAAATAAGCAGCCAATCTTTCCAGTTGCACACTCTGTTCAATTAAAGGAAAACTACAAAACCATGAAGAGTTTACTGAATGCTCTCAGTCTTCATGAATGGAAGATATGTGGAGATCTAAAAGTAAGAAATACATTAGATTTTTATTGGAAATAAAATAATTTTTCAGTAGAACAAATTATAGTTTCTTAATTTAGATATACTCATCTTACTTATATGTTATTCTAAATTTGTAAAACGTCGCATTTAAAAAGACAAAAGACGAGTAATATCGTGTTGAGCACAGATTTCACATTAATACAATTGTTACTTCTCTCGGAGATTTAATTAATAAACGATTTCTTTTTATTTCAGTGGTATCTTAATCTTGGAATGCAAGGCGCTCACAACGAATACCACTTTTCCTCGTATGGGATAGCAGAGCCGATAACAGCAATAGAGCGAAAAAGGCAGCTCGACATCCTTGATCATGGTTCCCAAAATATCAATAAAAACCTAGCGTCCCGTAATAAAAGTTTTAAACTTCTATCAACTTATATGACATGGATAATAAGAAGTTTCATAAGGCATTAAAGAAACAGTCAGCATTTCTTTTTGGCAAGAAACTTCACAGTAGTGATAGCAAATTAACTCTGGAATTCGTAATAAGTCCTCAAATAAGGATGCGATGGAAGGACGTCTGGAAGCACGCGAAGTGATGAGTGAGACAGAGCGAAATGCATGGGAACTTAAAGCACTTCTCTTAATTCTTGGGAACATAGAAGTTCAGATAGGAAACCACTGAAAGAATTTTAATACCAACTTTGAAATCTAGAGTAGAAGTCTATAAACTTTCACTTTTAAGATCCATTTACTACTCTCCCAGAAATTGTGAGATTACAATGAAGAACAGGGGAAAGATTGGCATTAGGATATAAGGATATCAGGGATGGGACAATTAATATGCTACAGACTACTGGGTGCTGAAAAGCCGGATCACCAAGAACAAAAATATCAAAAAAATCTTAAAAAATCATCTGTTCTTAAAAAACCTTAAATTGCTAATTTCTATTGTAATTGTAACAATTCAAGTATTTATATCAGAAACATCAATTCCTCGCAATAATTAAAAGTGGTTCTGTTTCCAGTTTATTTAAATATTAACCTGAAATATACCTCAAATACACGTAATAATGAATACTGGTTATATAAAAAACAGGTCATATATAAGAAATTAACTGATTGACAAAATCATAGCAGATTCTATCAGCTCATTGAAATACATAAGAATCGATTAAAAATCTTTGACAGCAAAAAAAATTTTTTCAAACGCAGGCCTGTGTAATAGGAGGTGATTACAACGCACATCACCAAACATGGTAACCAAAAAACCGAAGCACAGATCTCATTTATTATCAATGCTAGATCATCTAAACATCCTCAACAGTAAAAACTTCACACTAAAATCCACCACAAACAAACCATAAAAACATCAAGAACCGAACTAGCTCTGCAAAATCTTTAACATAACTTTAAAAGTTGGCACAAACAGACCTAAACTCCGACCACTTCCCCAGAATCATAAAATACCAAACCACCATCAAACTCAACCGCGCTTTCAGGAAACATGCACAAATTACAAAAAAAAAAAAAAAAAAAAAAAAAAAAACTAGATTGGACAAAATTCTCAGAATACTTAAAAATATCAACCTCAAATACCAAAACACAAACGGCAGCAATCTAAAACTTCACTTTAATAATTCAAAAAGCCACAATTCTAAACATACCTCTGGGATACATCTAAAAATACAACAATACACTCACACCCGAAATCTCAAACTTGATTAAATAACGAAACCTACTAAAAATCAGCACAACAAGCGCAAAAAATTAATGCACACAACAATATTTTAAACACACAAATTACAAACCTAATCAAAACACATACTTAAAAAAATAATTTTCAAACCCATCTAACAAAAAATGAACCAAAACACAAACAACAAAAGAATGTGGAGCACAGTAAAAATATTAAACAACGCCAAACACAACCCAACTCCCAAATACGAATTTATCAAAAATCCAAATACTTAATGCTCACACACAGCAAAACATCATACCAACACCCTCACAGCCAATTTCGCAAAGCAAAGTCATAAACCTACCCATCTACAAAATAGGAAAATTATCCAATCAAATAAGGAAATATTTTGAAAATAAAAACCATGACCAAAGAAGAGTGATAACACAAACAGATGTTAAAAACACCATAAAAATCCTCTAAAAACTCACCAGCAACCGGCCCAGATAACTCCTGAAACACCCACATTAAACACCTAGGAAATACCACACTCGCTCTTTTAGCACACACACACATACAAAAGTTCCATCAAATTAAAGCACATTCCCTTCCTTTGGAAAAGAGCAATTATCATCCCAAAGTTAGAACCAGGAAAAGGCCCCTCAAACCACTCTTCCTATCTTCCAATGTCACTTCTTTCCACCTTGTGTAAACTCGTAGAAAAGCTCATATTGAATAAAATAAAACCACACGTCTCCAATAAAATTTTCTAACATGGCTTCCAATAAAACCATTCAGACATAACAGTTCTCACAAACGTTATACAACAAATAATTGACTTCTTAAATCGCAGGCCCACACATAAAACATTAGTCATAGAATCGATATAAACAATTGTTTCGACAAAGTTCCCAGACACAGTCTAATAAACAAAATAATAAAATCAAACATCCTCACAAACTTAAAGAAATGGTTATCAGATTTCCTATCGGGAAGAGCTACACAAATATAGATTAACAACAAGAAATCAGGCACAGTAAACATTAAAAACTATGTACCTTAAGGTGCAATCCTATCCACCCCATTCATAAACCTATTCACACAAGATCTAACACAACCACAAATGGACCAAACAAACAAAACCTACCACACATCACAATCTAAACACAGCATCCCTTCTAACACAACAATACATCAACCAAATACAGACTTAGCTAACGACAATAGAATGTCAGAATCACCATCAAATCTTCAATTAATATAATCACAATAGACCGTCAAGTAGGTTTTGTCAACCCCGAAATTTCCCTAAATAATATCGCTATCTCACTAAACAGAACACCCAAAATTCTAGGAGTATCACTTGACAGACACTTAACTTTCTTAAAATACCTAGAAAATAAAGCAACATCAGCAAACAGGAAGTTACACATCCTAAGAACCCTACCTGGCACTGATATCAAAAAATAACACAGATATCCATCACCATATAAAAACAATCCATCCTCCCATCACTGAACTACGCTTCACCAATATGGCATCCATTATTAACCAAGGGAAACATGAAAATCTCCAAACAACCAAACACGAGAACCTCAGAATTGTACCAGGATGTACACTAACAACATATCAACAACACTTACACGATGAAACAAAGATACTACTCATAGACAAACACTTAGAAATGATAAGCACCCAATTTAACGCTAAAATACAGGCACTCCTATAACAATACACTCTCTAAACCCACTAATCACAGACTAAAATAACCTCCATCTTCCCCAGCCATATTATACAAACAAACATTAA